>OMLM01000021.1:8054-31752 GCA_900302695.1 Helostoma temminkii | reverse complement strand
TGTTCAAGGGTTAATTTAATATTATTTTATAGCAGCTAATTTATTGATCACCATATTGATGATGGCTTAGCTGCCATGCAAGGTATTGAGTCAATCTGGGATTTAGTGTCATCCCCAAGGACACTTCAACGTAAACAGGAGGAGCCAGGGACCATATAGACCAACGATGATTGATGGATGACCTGCTCTACCTCCTGAGCTGCGGCCACACAGCAGTGATCAACTTTATGATCTTAAAGCTACTATAATTTATATTTTTGTACTGTATATGTAAGTGGTCTCTCTTAGTGAAAAACCCATAAACATCACCAATCCTGCAGTTGTATTCTACTGTTTTAAATCTTATTTTAGCTGATTCTTTTGGTTTTCAGTCAGCCACTGTTTTGGTTCATTCTCATGTGCTGTACACTGTCTTCTTAGTTTGCAACCAGCTGCTGAATATAATAGAGCATTTACAGCTCCAGAGGCTGATATTTTCCTCAGGAAGCAAGTGGGTAGCAAAACAAAGGTAAAGTCAGACTGAGTGTTGAACAGTTGTTACAGTCTATTTATATACAGTCTAAATGCAGATTTAGTGATGTTTTACCCACATAATTTGATATTAATAAAATAAACAACAAATTTAACTGGCTTAAAAATACACTTTAAAATTTAAAAAGCTCAAAGCCACCATTATGTTTAACATCCCTGTCAGTTCTCCACAGAAATATAACTATGAAAACTACTACTACTACTACTTCTACTACTACTGCGATTCTGTGCAACAACACTGCAGTCTGAAAGTTTGCTTACAGCTTGATCATTGTTGAATATATCAGGTAAACAGTACATCATATGAGGACTCTGGTCTAAGTGATTATAAAGCAGAAATACCTTGAGACTGAGTGTGAGGCCAAGATAGTCATAGAAAGAGCTGCTGAAATGAAGTGCCGCATATATACAGGTGTTATGTGTATGTGCCGATGTCTGAATGTAGGCTTGTGTGTCACCTTCCCAGCACAAGTGCCCTAGTCCCTAATGATGGCGGTGTGCAGCTAGCTAACTACCCTCACAGTGGAGCGAGCCCCCAGGCTAGTGCCACATCTCTCCATCAAGGCCTGCCTTCATCCTGCTTTACACTTGGCCCTTTCCAAAGACACACACATATACACACACAGAGCCAATGACAAATAATTCATATTATGGCCTGCCTGAAAGTTTGCCACACTACCTCATTAAGCAGCCTATTGTAACTGCCTGACATTCTCTCAGCATAATAACATTCCTTGGTCGGCTTGTTTTTGAAGTGACATCTCACTAGAGGGAAACAGAAATAAATAAAGAAATAAAAAACACCCAGTTGTGCTATGTTGTTTTTCACCTTTGGAACTCTCAAGGTGATGCAACTTTAGCTGCCAGATATCAATAATGGATCCCTGTTGTTTCTTGATATAGTACAAGGTCCAGCAATGACATATCAAATGAAAACAGAAATGTGGTTACTGTCACATGGAAAGAGCAGTTTTTTTTCTATTTCAGTAAATTACAGTGTGACAAGGACCAGAATGAGGTAGAAGAAAGATGGCATTACACAATGTCACATTCATTTTAATCATTGAATTAAGTCTTAACAGCCTGGCATTTTAGGAGTGCACCAACAAAAAATAATCACGGTTGAGGTGGTTTGTTGTCATACTTTAAATCCCATATTAAACACGTACATGCCAAGTGGAACCTAGAGTCCGTGTTAGGTAAGACATAAACCAACATAATGACAAAAGCCTTAACATTTCAGGTAAGCTGACCAAAGGAAATGAGGCAGCTTAGAATAAATAAAAATTGCTTACTCTGAAACTGGACATTTCAATCTAAATACATACGCAAATAAACAACAGCTTCCAGAGTCTTACTGAGCTTTCACATATGGACACACACACACAAAACAGAAAAAGAGGGATTTATATGGTGTAATGAAGACACTATGTCTCAATCCAAACCTACATATTGAGTTTGATCTCCCACTTAGGGCTGCATTGATTTTTCCTCTTAGCCACACAGTCCAGTGCACTGCTTCTGACACACCAATGAAAATTAGTCTGTTTGATTTCATCTGCAAAATTTTAGAATGAGTAAAGAGAGACACAGGTTCGGTGGGGGGAGGGGGAGGTGTATGGGGGCATTTGGGGATTGGGTGCATGGCTTGATGAGGGTGTGAAGAGGGGTAAGTGAATATGCTTCTTTGATGTACTTTATGTTTGCACGCATGGAAGCAAATGGCAGAATGGCAACAGTATGGGAGTTTTTTCTGTGTGGCAATCAGCCAGTTCAGAGGCGCTGAGCTCCTGGCGAGCCTACAAGGCATGTGGCTAGGTGCTCTCTGTCCTGGGGGCAAGACGAGGAGAGCTCTGACTTAGCGCTGACTTTTCCGGGGCAACAACGAGGCATGGGAGAGGAAGAAGAAACTTTCTCAGCAAAGTGAAAGGAGGGAAGAGGGGGGAATCATCCAAGTAAGGCAGACTTGAAGTTAAAGCACTGACGAGCACTTCAATCTTCACTTCACTCTCGACAAGTATGCCAAACATGGATTTTGCATAAACACACAGCACTTCAGAGACAGACGCTGAGATAAAGATGAAGTTATTCGAGTAACAAAAGGGAAAATGAGAGGAAGATGGAAGGCGAACCCCCAAACACGAGGAAAGATGGAAGACAACCCCTGCTAAGTTGGATTCTGCGGCTGTGTTCCATCTCCTTCAGCAGATAGCAGGAATGATAGCGAAGCATGTTCCAGCCTCCTTTAATGAAGTCCAGATGCATCAAGTCAGCTCTGCTCCTCATCATCACAGCCTGTGACCTTGGGAAAACTACCTCAGCTATGGGCCGTTTCTCATATTTTCAGAAACACAGCAACCACAATGCTTGCTCGGGGATTAGGAGCAGAAAATTCCACAAAAACAAATGTCCTCTCTTCAGCTTTGCAGTCTTCTTCCTGTATGAGAGCTGATACTGTTGAGCTAACCCTGACCTATACTGTGTAATTACACCGAGGCCTCCATCAATGTACAAGACTGGTTCCACTTTTCTACTTGGATGCATTAACAATTCACTGTAATTCACAGAGAGGGGCAAGGGGACGTGCCGTTAACATGTGAAAGATAAAAATGTCAGATATTCGAAATTACCTGTATGCAACCAATGTGCTCCATTGAAACTAAATATATTTACCTAAGAAAGCAGCATGATGACTTAAGAATGTTAATTTAAATTCAGATTTTATCATAGGAACAAAATCAAAACATACTGTCTGAGAAGTCTCTCCTCCAGGCTGTAAATAATAAGTAAGAAAGCCAAGAATGGCTTAACAAAGTACCATTTGCCATTTGGAGGAGGGATAATCACCACAATAAATAAAACACTGGAACTTATGATATAAGGAGAATGATGTACTAATGCACCTGGATGTCACTGTAATCAATTAAAAGTGGAGGAAACCTCTGTCTTCTTAGTTGTCAAAGAGAAACTTGGTTAGTACCTAAAATAAAACCTCAAATCCTGCTCCATTTTTCCAATAAGCTGCTGAATAAAAGCCCTGGAGGAGAAGCAGCCATCAATTAGTATTCCTAAATCCATGTCAAATTCAACAGCCTCAATCGCTGTGTGTATGTATTTTACAAGTTAGTTTCATCCCAGGGCTGACAATGGGAGCAGATAGTGTTTTTGTACTACACATTATGTCTTATTACCTCTGTTAGTGAAGGCAAATTAAAAAGCTCAAGACGCAGTGATGTG
Organism: Helostoma temminkii; assembly: GCA_900302695.1. Lineage (NCBI taxonomy): Eukaryota > Metazoa > Chordata > Actinopteri > Anabantiformes > Helostomatidae > Helostoma > Helostoma temminkii. The sequence goes on along the minus strand of OMLM01000021.1, from coordinate 27,984 downwards.
GCTGAGAATAGCAGGTAAAAACATTTCATTGATTTTCAACTACTCAGTCAACTGCAATGTATCATAAGTTCAGTGGCGCACACTCACCATATGAAACAAAAGTGGAGTAAAAGTGGGACGGCAAGTCTCATCGAGTAGACACAATTACAGTGTTGAGGATGTGCTGTGAGCATTGGGTGTAAGACAAGAGAGCCATTTTAAAGGAGATTAGTGCTGACACCTCTCTGTGTCTCAGCATGCAGTGATCACACTGCGCCAGCTACTGTGTGTGGGAGGCCTTTTGTCACTTGTACCATTCAAAGTGGGAGAGGGAAAACAAGCGATGGGATGACACCCAGCCGCTTCCGATAGATCAAAACAAAACTAATAAGCCAGGATGCTCAAATTAACAATGAGGCCTCTTATTTAACTCAGCTGCTTGACTTCCACAGCCGAGGCACATCAACTACACAAGCACATTTAAATCCATATGAGGACGAGACTTTGGAAATAATGAATGCAGTCATTGCCATCGGAAAAAGAATTTGGGAGGAAAGGAGATAACAAAAGCTTTTTTTCTGTCAGTATACCTCTATGCTAAAATCTAAAGTGGATGCGCAACATAGCTCGCAATCACAACAAAAACTACAACGAGCAGCAATTGATAAGGAAAGCTGTTCTGTGTAGTTCAGCTAAGGTGGAGTCAGAGGCTAGTCATCCACTTAGTGGACCCTGGAGTACAGAACATCAGGCCCTCCTATTGCTACAATAATCCATCTCCATTGTTCCCCTGAAGAGGCTTGTTGAAAATTAATTTAGGCTGGTCAACAGTCAATAATATGTTCCCCAGAGGCACGCAGTTTAACCCCCATACTTCTCAGTGTATTAAAGCACAGACACATACTCAAATCCATATTCCACTCATCTTCCTCTCAGTAATAAGAGGAAAGTATTACTGACCAATTTCTGAGCTAAATGTATCTAAATTTCACCCTCCAGGCAATTCACTCTCAGCTCCTCCGGCTGCTTTTATCATGTTGTCTTTAATTCATGTTGCACCATTCAATGAGAATTTTTCATTTACAAGAGAAGGTGATGAGAAAGTTATTATACTGTAACCTGGTAAGTTTAAAACAAATTCAAGTGAATTTATTTAAACCTTACAAGAATAATGGTTCATATAATTCTACGTGCAATTTCATTTCATTAAAATTCAAAATATCATCATAGTGTTTTACTGTGACATTTTTCAAATGACAGCTAAGTGATATGCTTAAAATGGATATTTGTAAACGTATAATATATTAATAACATTTGTCATGTTCTGCAACATATTCAAAGTTATATGCAAATTGGTTGAATGATCAGATGGTAAAACCATTTTGGACATTCTCACTGATGTGTGTTATTATGATGTAGGTGATATAAATGATCTTTATAGAAATACAACTTGAGAAAGAGGGGTAACACTTTAGTGTGAGGTTAGCACTGTTGCCTCACAGCTAGAAGGACCCTGATTTAAATCCATGGGTAGGCTGGGAGCCTTCTGTGTGCAGTTTGCATGTTCTCCCCATGTCTGCATAGATTTTCTCTGGGTACTCTGGCTTCCTCTCACACTCCAAAGACATGGAGGTAAAGTTAATTGGTGGCTCTAAATTGCCCCATAGTTGTGAATGGTTGTCTTTCTCTACATGTCAGCCCTGTGATAGACTGCTGATCTGTCTAGGGTGTACCCTCACTCTTGCTCAATGACAACTTGGATTGGCTCCAGCACTCCTGCAACCCTTAAGTGGAAAAGCGGTTAGGATAATGGGTGGATGGAGAGAAGAATGGAAAAACTCACCTGAAACCCTTAAGAGTACTCGTTGTACTACATTCATTTTAGATCTTACAAAACACCTGACAATGCTGCTGTCAGCATTGCATTTGGCCATTCAATGTAGACAATGTTTTACATTACAGAGATTGTCAAATCTTTTGCTGGAAAGTGCACCAAATATGTTTTAGAGTAGTCAGCTATTTTCAGTGATCTTTGCTCAAGTTCAGTGTTTGCAGACAGGCATGAGGCAATACTGCAAAGGGAAACACAATAGCTTAGACTGTCCAATAAGTGTATTTATTCCTCCGTAAAATAGACATTGTGATTCATCCCTAAGGGTCACTCTATAAAAAACACATCTCTAGTCTAGTGACACAGTGAGGCAACAGCCAGTAAAAGTGGTGCAATTCCCTTGAACAAATTTGGGGCACTTACATCAGTACAATTTCTCCAACTATTATCTTATGCAGGACTTAAAACATTCACCAGTGACAAAACTCCTGGGCAGATTACAAATAATTTATAAGGCTCATATTATCAGTAAAGTCAAACTGAATGTCGATAAAGCTTTTGTGAAAATTGAGAAAGAATAAGATTATTGTATTGCAGAGAAGCTTAGCAAGAAATACCTGTATTATTTCCATCAGTTCTCACTTACTCACAGCTACACACTGACTTGCAGTATTGTTCAGCCAGTAATATAAGATATCAAAAGAATGATCGGCAGGGCACTTCTTCATAATAATCCTTTATCCTGCCTTGTGGAAACAATTAAACCTGAACTGAAACAAATATGGATGAATATCTTTTCAGTACAAACACATATTTTTCAACTGAGCATCTCAACATTGTGGAAGAATATAAAAGCTTTTCTCCATCTCTTTTGGTGCCAGCTACTCATAACCAACCCAGCGCCCTGGATCTATTGATAACAAAACTGCGCTTCTCCAACTCTCACCTCCTCAGAGAGGAAAACTACAAGCCCCTGAACGTTTGGCTCTGCTGAGATGTGCATAGAGGAGCACACATGAGCCATTTTGTCAGAGCAAGTGGTGAAGGTTTGCCGGTGAGTGAAGACACTGGAGGAGAAGTGCCTGTGTTGAGGTTGAGAAAGAGTGAGAGAAAAGAGAGAATGGGGCTCAACCCCCCCACATCAAAGCTTTCCCCTCCAGCAGTGTCTTGTGATATTTATTTATTGAGATGATTTTGCCAGAAACCCAGTGGCCTGGCTGTGCCCCCCAACTCTTTGATATGTTGCTTGGTTCTTAGCTGGTTGTCCTCAGAGAAAGAGGGGGTCAAGAGTTCAGCCAAAGAGACCCCCAGAGGTAAAAATATGGCTCACAGAGTACACCTAGAAACACCACACACCATACCATATACACATACTCACACAAACATCACACCAGATGATGCACGGGAAAAGTTGGGGGAAGGAGTATCGGCCATTGATTATTATTAAAGGGCCAATGGTTTGTTTCCTCCTCCATTTCAAGGAACACGGCTCACATCTAAACAAGTATCGCATTAGCACCTTGAAATTATTACAGTGAACTCCTGATTGTCGATTTACGCACTGCAACAAGCAAAAGCTAAAAAACACACAAGATACAATGTGATGAAGCTTGAGACATTTTTTTGTGCTTGTATGACAGACAAAGAACACAGAAATTGCCTCAAGGACACCTGGTAATGAGATAACCACACACACATGTACATAAGGGTTTGGACACACAGAGACAGTAGTCGAAGATCACTTGTACATCAGTCACATTACTACAGTACAGCCAGGTCTCTTGTAACTGAATTAAGGCTCCTAAGGCACAGAAAGATAAGATTAGCTGCAGTGCAGAGCCAAGGAGGACAATCCAGTAGGCTCAGGTGAAAGCCATTTGTTAGCACCATGTTGTTCACAATGTAAAACAGCCTGGGGATGGACCTGGGGTGACATGTTATAGGCCAGATAATATCTATGGAAAATTAAACCACAGTATGTGAAAATCAGCAGGAATAGACAAGCCTGCAAGTCTTTAGAATTTCTTCTGAGATTTAGATTACACGTGCCTTTTCGCAGTCACTTGGGGTGTAATTATGGGAACTCAGTGTGCACATCGTGTTGTCTGTTGCTCTACACACCCATTGCTGAAGAAATGCAAGCAAAGTTAGGGTTATGGCCAACACTATGGTACAAATCGCAGACACAAAACGACAGCGGAATCCATGCATACTGATGTTTCCAGTCATTTGTTTTGGCAGTCACTAACTCTGAGTAAGCGAGGAGGCCCCTAGTCCATTGGCCCCTGCGTCAGAGTTGCCCACAGAGAATTCACAAAGTGTGGTGTGGAGCTGCTTCTCGCTGCACTGCAGGTTGTAATTTCAGCCACAGGGGAGGACATGCTCATCTTTTTTGTGTGGCAGATCTCCAACATAATGCATTGTCAAATAATTCTTAATATGGCGAGTGTGACACGATGGTCGCATTTTCAATATTCAGATTTGCTCTGGCTCATAAACTCAGCCGCCACCGTGTGCCATTGCCCCATCAATCAAGACATCTCCACCCCCCTTTCTCCTTTGACTCTTCTTCACCTGTCAGCCCATTTGAATTTGAGGTGGCGCTTGGATGGCTTTCACAAAATAAGCCTCTGGGAGAACAAGGCTTGGCAAAGCTGTTTACACATGTAGGAATTTTGATTGAGGAATATGCAGAGCTCTTCTGTGCCAATGGACGTGACAACCTCTCTCACCCCAGTCAAAAGAGCCTCTCCAGATTTATTTACACATTACAAGCTATATCTCATCTTCTTGTTGCAAAAGTCAAGGTATTTATAAATCAATTTGAGTGTTTGTCTCTAATCTTGACTCTGAGTGTTTGAACAGGCTTTTACTAAATTCCTTGGCAAACATAGCAGCTAGAAATGAAAGGCTTGACAGTGATTGCTCTAGTTTGATGATGGGAACAGAACAAATACTGACAGAAAATATCAAGGACTGACAATCTCTGCCCATCTTTCTTAGTCTCCCCTTCAATAATTTTCTATTTAGACATCCCTATAATTGAACTTGTGTAAATAATAATCCATCCAAAAGGAGAAGGGCCATTTAACACAGAGTGTCTGTCTGTGTATGAGGGTAAACAAACACCACTGGCTCTGTCATGCTTTAGACCCCCGTAGATAAAGATGGATGGGGGAATGGAAAGGAAGGAGGGGGCCAAGGGACTGGGACAGGCAGTGAAGAGCCACGTCAACTGCTCTCCTTCCTCACGCGTTAAATTCAAAGGAGGCTGGTGTACAAAACTCCCACTGATCAATTGTAAGCAAAAAGGAGTGAAGAATGCTAAGGGGATGGGTGAGCACGGCTCTGGTTTGGCATACGTGATCAGCACTTTGGGCCAAATGATGTCATCCATCAGGATGGACACTGCAATTTGCTATCTATTTCCTCATCAATCAAACTTGAGCGTTCGTACAAGGGGGTAGGATATGTGTTTATGTATGTGTGTATGCGCTTCTATGTGTGTCTTCTTTAGACAGAGGCTTCAGCAATCTCCAGACTCTACCTGAAGGGCTTTAAGTGGCATCTGCTCCTCTTTTATTCAAGCTTTACAATGTGCTCAGTGAGTTTGTTCTGCAAATTTCCAATTTTCTTTCCAAATACATTGTGAAATGCACACTTACTGTAATATAAACCCTGCTACAGAAGACCTTGAGTTTTTTATGAGGGTCTCCATTCTCCCTCCTGCTGCCCTGCTATCAGTAACTACAGAGCAATCAGATGTTGAGCTGTTTTGAACTATATGTGCCCTTAGCTCTTGAAGATGTTTAGATCTCATATAAGATCCTCTAACTGACCATTAGATGTTATCCCTGCTAAATTCTCTAAAGAGCTCCTTAAATACTTTCAGCCCTAACATTTTAAAATCATTTATCAACATCTATTTGGCTGCTGGCACACTTTCTATATACACTAAATGTGTTATGTAATCACTTTAACTGTGGTAGATAGCTTGCCCTGGGCCTCTCTGATAGAAATCGCTTTCTCCTTATAAGTATTGGATCCTGACCAATTTATTCTCAGTGCATTTTCAGTCTCATCTTATGATCATTTTATCATTATTATTAAAAAAAACAGATTCCAATTAATACAGTACATTTTAACTGCTTAGATTTTGTATTTACATATTAAACCAGGTCTGTGGTTTACATCCAGCTGTGCTTTCTGTTTGTGTGTGTGTATAAAATACAACCTAATCCACAGTTTGAAAGTCAAGAGTGTTAAAAGTATTTTCTGTCAGGACCATTAAGCTTTGAAACTACATGACTGAGGAGATTATGGTTTGCTTTCCTAAAAGCATCTTCTCTCTCCCCTGAGAATCCCAGAAGAAAAATCTGTAGCTAGCAAGACATCATAAAGGAGCTTTATAGTTTTATAGACTTTTATGACCTTTCTTTTTTACAGTAAAGTAACTTAAAGTTAAATTAAATTTTAATTTGATCTGTCAAGTACAGTGACTAGAGTTTGAGTTACAATAGGTTTTTGGCAATACATTTAGTTTTATAGTAGTTAAATAATACAGATTATATGTGTCACAATAGAGATTATACATTAACACTTTACGTATGGGACATCATTCTTCTTTCGAGTTCCTATTTTCTTCAACCTCTTCTTCTAATTATTATTAATACAGCTAGTAATTAAACATCTGTTCTTTACAGTTACCACAGCCACTGATAATCCATCCATCCACAATCTCATGCCCATTTCCTGACCCAGCAGTTCAGAACAACAACCACTCTCCTTCATCAGTTTCCTCTTCTTACATGAGATAATGGTCTTCTCCCTTCAGGGGGTAAAAAGAGCAACCGATCTTCTCTGAGACTGGAAAAGATCAAGTTCACCTCATTATTAACCTACACACCCTTTCTGACCTCTCCAGCACCCACCCACCAGGCAACAACATGTGTATCTCATTGTGGGAGAACTCTCTGGCCCCCTTTTACCCCTGGCCTGCCTCGGCTGGCTCATGTGGAGATCTAGAGCTGATTTATGGGCCTAACAGATTGGTCCCAAGTGACTTGGATGCTTTGCAAAATGTGACGCATAACCAAGGGCTGGCACTTCTTGCATGATTGCTGAACAGACAGTCAGAGTGATTTAGGTGCTTTCTGTTTTAAGTCTGACTGAAGACGTCATCATTTTAGAACAATGAATGTGAATGTGAAAACACATAATGTCCACATTGCTTCTCCACATCAACTCTATTTAAAACATAAGTACTGTTCTGTTTCCGAGGTTAATGACAAAGCGAGAACTTATTAGTTGAACCAGAATTTAATGGGATATTAACAAAACTGCAATGCACTTGTTTGTGTGAATGTCCTGTAAAGTCATATTAATGTGGATTCTTTTGAATTCCTGTAAAGACAGTATAGTTCCATTGTGGATAAAGGCCTTTATTCATAACATAACATAGTTTGTTACTTTTGGGTAAAATCTGAATCTCATTTCACCACATGTATTTTTTCTATTATTTTGAACAAATATCCCTTCAGTGTTGTACGTGGACTATAATAGGTGGTGTTTAAGCTCAAACTTCCTTGGTAATTGAGAACAACAGATGAGATACAAAGCAGAAGGACAGAGGGCCAGCAGTTTCATAAAAGAATAAATATGCACAGAGAACAAAAAGTAGAGGTACTGAACAAAACACACACACAGGCGCACACACGCACAACACAAATTCTCTCTTTCTGACTTACTCACTCTATTTCTCACTCTCTTTTTCACTCTCTTTGTCATCCAGTCTCAGTGCTAGCGAGAGTGCTGGCATCCACTCGGGCTGGGAGATGTTCTAAGACCTCTTCTTACTTTGTGCCAGCTCTGCTATACCCTAGTGGGTGTGCGTTTAAGTTTCCCCATCTGCTTCTGTTCACATTATCTAGCTCCAGGGCAGGCACCTCGCCTAAAATACACACATGCACTAACGCACAGACACACACACTCAGAGTTTCATCTTTGTGCTGATGACGCAGTTTTACAGTTGTGTGAAGCCCACACACACAGCATAGCAGGGGTGTTTTTTTTTTATCTCTACCTTCCTTTTCTTTCTCGACAGAACAGGCAAAATCAAGAGGAAGTGCTGGCCTCTGGAGAGTGGAGGCCGCTAACTTCCTCTGAGCGTTGTGATCACTGGCTGCTCATCCCTGGAGGTTAAATCAGCGGTGGAGCTCAGAGGACGTAGGGGAGCAAATATCCCAAGCGGTTCTGCTGTGAACGAGGGGCCAAATTTGCATCACAGTACTTTTTTAAATATCTCCTCAATCAAATCACATTCCTCAGGACTGTGATGTGACTTTCAAGGTTCAAACGAGCAAAACAAAAGCTACATACGATTCAGATGATTAAAGTACACTGATTATGAATTGGGAAAATAAAAGAAGTTATTAATGGGCTCAATGCCCAAAGTGATTTACAGTGTCACACAATTAAATTAAAGCCTAACACAGCAATGAGTGTGTGATTAGTATGGAATTGTTACAAGGAAAGAAGAGGCTGCCAATGTCTTTTTCCCTCAAGCCATGTGATGTGGCTGTGCTCTCTCTTTGTCTACTGTGACTATGGTACCAGTCAAAAGGCTGATTGAGATGTCTGCTCAAGGGGTCAGAGGTCAAACTCATCCTGTCAGAAGCAGATTGGTTGTGAACCACGGGGAGGGGTTACAGGGCCGTGACCTGTTGATTGTTGAGGTATGATGGACTGGGAGAGGGCAGAGGGAGGCTGCAGTGCTTGCCTCCCATGAACTATGAAGAAAATCAGTGGCGACAAGAGGTGACTCAGGGTGGGTAGGCAATTTTGTCAGCACCTGATGCTCTTTTTTTGACATGGCGGAGGAAAAGAGAAGGTAGGAAAGGAGAAAGAAAAGAAAAAATATGTCCAGCAGGGGACTGTTCTTCTAAGGATATTTTAGTTCAAAGACTTAGTCAGACATCATTCAGAGTTATCTGAAAACACATCAGTGGAAGTTAAAAATAAAAGCACCACAAGGTACCAGGCACAATCACAAAGCTATTATGTAACAAGCTAAAAAAGTCATTTCTGGAAGCATCATCTCAAGAAATTCATGCAGGCATGCTATGTCCGCCTTTGCTGTTTAAATCGCACAGGTCAGCAGGCCTCTGAACAAGGCAGACAGTTAGTATCAGCACTTCCTTTATGGTATATGTGTGTGAAAACCAAGAGACCCTGACACCCGCAGAGCGCAATCAAAGAAACATTTATTTATGTTTTAAAAAGAAGCCTTCACATGCTTAGTTTTGTGTTTCTTTCAGTTCCCTGGAAAACCTCATCTGGGCCCTCATGTTTCATGGTCGATATGATGTTGTGTGTATTCCTGTCAGTCTGTCTCCTCTCTGCCTTATTGCTTTATGTTTGCTTATCTGTTTGCCTTTACTTATTCATATCTGCGTTTTAGGCACTCCTTTCTTGCCTCTTGATATTTGTCAACATGGGCTTGACCTTAGTGAGCCAAGTCTCGTCTCTGAAGGGGAAGCTTGCAATAGCCTTGAAAACAGACCTTTAAATTAAACTAGGGAGAACACAGATTGTTGTATAATTCATCTGGACCCCCTGCTGAGGATCCTCTGTGCAGTCGTGTTACTGTCTAGATTAGAATTTTCTTTTGTTGCTGCCTGTTTGTGTAATACACAATGTGGATCCTGCCAAGGCCCAGTAAATTACCTCTTTAAACATTCATTTGCCTTAACCAAGAGGAAGGGGGATAGGGAGTGGAGGGGAGATAGAGAAAAAGCCTCTTGATTTCACATACAATGAATAAGTTAATAAAAAGATTTTCCCCTCTCCTGTGCATGCATTTTTTTTGTCTCCATACTTGAAATCATCCTTACCAAATCAAAAAGTAAAAGAGAAATAGGAAGGGAGGGAGGAAGAAAGAAAGACAGAGAACTAGAGTGAGACAGAGAATGTCTACGTATGCAGAAGTACAACAACAACAAGAAAGAAGAGAGGAGTGAAACCGATTGGAGAGGAGAGGAAGCAAGAGAGAGAGAGAGACTGAGAGAAAGAGCCAGATGAGCTCTTGGAATGATGTGCCTCATAGTCCCCGCTTGCGTATCCCAAAATACCTGGTGCTGGAAATGTGAAAGCCAGGCGCACATTGGACGCCATTCCCCAGAGAGGCTCCGTTGGTATCATTAGCGATGGAAACGGCGGGCTCAAGTGGCGTACAAACTTCAGCAAAACGTCAAGCGAGAGAAATGTGCACGCATTGTGCCTCTTTTTTCCCTCCTTTCTTTCCCCCTTTTTTCTCACTCTCCCTCTCTCTCTTTTCTTCCTTTGTGTTGTGTTTCAGATACGACACCACTCTTCTACCAAATTAATATTTCTCAAAATAAAAGCCAGGACAACTTTAAACTAGCGAGTGAAGAAAGGGGAAAGAAGAAAAGAGAGACTGGGAAGAGAGAAGGGGAGAATTTCATTCAGTTTGCACGCTTCCTGTGAAGTGGAGTCTCTGTCTTCTTGCACCTCTCATTTTGAGGTCTGTGGTTTTGTCGTCTCCGTCTTGGAGTCAGCTCCATCTAACTGATGAGGTTGTCACAACTGCTTATGAATGCCAAATGAGGGAACACAGCAAGTCTTCGTGCTAGTAAAGATCCATTTACATACAGTTTGTATGATAAGCAAAACTCCTCCTCGACCTGGACAAAGTATTGTCACATTACTGGACTGTTCTGCCATTTTGAAAACAAACTTCAGCATAAAGCAGCATTATGTGCCAACATAATCCACAATCAAACTTAATCCTAGTTGCTTCTGCAGTATTGTCTCTCTGAGGCACAAACTTAACAGCCTTAGCATTTAATGGGGTGAAGAAAAAAGTTCTTTTGTCATGTGAAATATGTTCTCATACCAACACATTCAGAACAGTTGAGTCACTTACAATTGCCTCTTAAATGAGATCCTGGTGGCTCACTTTTCCCAGAGCTGCTGGGACAGCACATGCTGCAGTGCACAACTGTAGTGCACAACTGTAATCAAGAGGGACAGTGAGGGCCCTTTTGACGATTGGCTGGCGAGTGGAGCCAAATATGTCTTTTCTACATGGTGCAGTCTGTCGCAGACATAATTACAAGTTAGATCTAAATAAACAAACAGTTGCTGCCTGACCGCCCCTTCAAGAGCTGTTTGGTGGCTGCTGCTGGAGATGTGTGCTTCTTTTGCTCCAGCGTTCGAGCACAATCACAGAAGAGTGCACACAGACATGTTCTATATAGAGCGTGCTACACACATCTAACCCTGTTATCATGCAAGACCTCACATGTACTGCGTAGTTCCAAATGACAACTCTAGTAAGAGGATAAACATATATAAGACATACATTCAGACACTTGATCTATAATTTTAGCTGTGACAGCCTATAGACTTGGACTATATGTGAAGGAAAGAATGTTTCTGTCTGATGGCACAAATACAGAAAAACTGCTGAGCAAACTAACAATTAGCTCTTATATTATATTGAAACATTTCAAAGTGAAGCAGTGGTTTACTGAGGCTAACCAAAAGTACTGAGTGGTGCTAAACTTGGAGAATGTAGGGCTTTTTTGCACCACTCTTATTTTTGAAAAGACGGACAGAGAGGAAAATAAAGAAGTCAGAAATCGGTAGGAAGAAAACTGTACTCGTACTTACAGAATCCAGCAGAGCACCACTCAAAAAAACAAAACATGTCTGTAGCTCGTCACTGTAGCTCATCACTATAAACCAGAGATTCTCATGCCTCCCTTCAGGAAAAATTACAGGTGGTGTGCAACTAAATCTGTCTGCTGTGTTCTTCAAATGTGTTTGTGGCCAGCAGATGACATGGAGTTAGTCACTGTTGGCCTAGTACTAACACAGCTAGAATCTGGGGTAATAAGTTAAGTCAACGTGCTACAGGATAATGTGACCTCCAAGTATAATTTGCTCTGTGATATGAGACTGAAAGTCTAAGAAACTGAGAGACATTTACATTTTGGTGATTTTGTGGTTGCACTTATGTAAAATAACTTGGATTAGGGTAAATTGTTGTATTTTAATGCATATACAGGTCCAGTTTGGTATTAGTAATAAGTACTTCTTGGATTTCCTGAAGAGGCTCTTAACATGCAATGCATTTCAATACTATACTGGCTGATTGAAACACATAACAGGTTTTATTCATTGCCTGAATGTTAAAAATACTAATTAAAACCAAATAACAAGGCTAACTATAGCTAACGCCTAAGCTAACATGACTGCCTGACAAATCAAAGCTGCAGCAGGAGAGGAGAGAAGAGCGGCTGTAAAGAAAGCTACTACTGCTCAGTTAATCCGGATGCCTTCTGCTGAAGGTTATTGAAAACCGTCTTTGGGGAAGTGGACACTGCAGATGTGAATTCTTAATGCTGCTCATCTAAAATCTGCTGCTAAAGTTTTTTGTAACACGTTATCAGTGTTAGGCCAACTGACTATTATGTAGGAAGTGGCAAAGTGGGTTGTTGATACAATAATATTAATGTAGCTGCATTTTTCTGGAATACTACTAAATAGAAGTTTTATATTAGCCTCTAGTGACTATGATCACTTCCCTGTAATTTTCAACAGAATGACAGAGTATATGAAAATATGCAGAAAGCAACCAGCAACATCTGAAAACTCTAACATGTAAGAGATGAGTTTATCTGTGTCAGAATGCTGTTTAGGGATTTTAATTATCTCTCTTTTTTGGTTTCTCCTATCACAATCTGTGTTTAAGCTATTGCTATCTTCATGAAAAAAAAACAAAACCAACTTTTGCAAAGATTGTCCAGCAGCAGATAACAGAGAGGTTATAGAAGAATGCCTTGTTTGAGGAAACCAACTGGAACACCAGCAGTAGACCTACAGCCCTAAGTCAAACTAATGACAGAGTAATTAGGTAAGCGAGATATTAAGACATATTCTGTAAGTTTGAGTCACAAACAATTCGGACAAAAAGCAAAGCAAATGGTGTGAATCCACTGAGCACCATGTGCAAAGTTCGCTCTGTTCCATTCTCAGACCACAATGTGTCCCACAGAAATATTATCCATTGATAGTAGCTCTAGAGAAGCTAATGCACTGATAACACATTACATTTGAAGGTTTTATTGCTTTGAAACACTGGAAGGATGAGGTGTGGGAATCCAGTCCATTAGATAAAGCCAGCAGTAATAGGTATCCCATATCAAAGGGATATAGTTTAAACTGCAGGGGCTTTGGATGCGCTCATTGCTGTTTATTGTTTTAAGTGGAGCTTTATGCACAGGAGGTGATATCAACACACTAACAAAACCCTTTCAACACCATTGAGCTTTGCGTGACATCAAATGTGTCTATTACCAACCTCTTGACAAGCCAAGGTGATTCATCTCTACTGCGCTGCATGTGTGTGTGTGTGTGTGCATAGTCACGTGCATGTGGATGTTTTCATTGCAGATTGTAATTTTAATGTTGCCTAACCACAAACCAAACCGAACATTAACTATTGTAACCACGTCTTAGAAGGTTTTAGGTTTTCAAAGTTACCTTTTCATTCAAACTGTTTCCAAATGTGACTTTTTCTGAAGCATAGCAAAATGAAAAACAGTAACAATAACGACAAAAGTAAATAGATAAATTAATTTGGACACAAAAATCCAAAAAGGCAAAACTTAAAAAAAAAGATCTTAACTTCACAAGGATGAACTTGCTGCTGATTCATGAATAAACTGTTGAGAATGAATCTCTTTGGGCACCTATGAATTAGTAAAGAAAAATAGGTAAGCATCATAAGTTCCATCATAAGTTGACAGCTCACCAGATTCCTGAAGCCTGGCAGCTAAAGCCAATGCCATTCTGAAAAACAACGAAAGGCCCTGAAATCAAAGTCCCCCTTCAGCTCAATCACTCTGGCTGCCTCTCCCAAACACTAATAATCACTTTCCTCCCTTCCTTTTTTCCCCCTTGTGTGAAACATCACATTGCCTTTGATTGGGCTGTTTAAATGATTAGCACACCACCTCGGCAGAGACGGCTGGCAGTGACGCCAGGGAAAAGGGGAGCGCATGCCTCCCGCTGAGTGTGCTGAGATGCACGATGCAGAGATGAGGCTCGGACCCCCTGTCACATCAGAAGAAGATGGCGTCCAATAAACACTCACAATAGCCACATCTCTCCCGCGCAGTTTGTCTTGCTTACCTACATGCTTTCACTTAGTGTTTGTTCCCAAGAGGAGCTGGGGAGAGGTTGTTCTGATTTGGAAGATGTCACCTAAACGCGTTTTTGTTTTGTTGTGTGGCTAGCTGTGTGATGCAAATCTGGCTGCACTTATGATGTTACACTTCCAAACTAATAATAGTAGAAGATTTAATGTTTGTCCACAAAATAGAAGGAGCAGACAAAAATAGACAGAAGTAGTCTGCAGCTATTACATTGTTTCCATCTGAAAAACAGGCCCTCCTTGTGTATGAAATGACACCAGAATGAAGCACCACACGAGGACATTTTTGATGATTTAGATGATTCTACCCATAATCTTTGTGTCAAACACTGAAAATTTAAGCATCAAGTGACAATGCCTTTTTACTGTACCATAAGCTTTTGCAGCCAAAGGAAAACTTGATCCTTAGAAAATTGAGAAAGAATGTCTTAAATGGGTCAGTTGTGGTGACCATTGGTGATGAGTGGCCCCAGTTCCTTTGGTCAGACTGAAAATATACAAGTGGGCAGACTATTGGAGGAACAAGCCAAATATGGAGTCAATGCCAAAGCCAGATTGCTTTTTACTTTGACAGCACAACTTTGAGTTTCAGTGCACAGAGTCTTAAATGAATAGCACGGAGAGAGCCTTTGACGTGACAATCATTTCCAAAATAATTGCTTTGATATGTTGGTTGTTTGAAGGTTAGACTGTAAGTTAAGATCCATGAAGACATTGTATCAGTGACACCCTGCTATTACGCAACACCTGCACATTCATCAGTCAGTTTCTTTACTTTGCTGTTACTCCTGAATACACACACAGTCACAAAAATGCTGTTCAGACAAATCACTGAATAAAGCTATATCTACACTCTCCGAATGAAGATAGATTACATTTAGTCAGAGTCTAGGTTGGCAAAAAAGTCGCATCTGAGAGGCCTTTCGTGTCAATGCTTTTCCTTTTACTGGGTATTTAGAAGCTATCATTTCTATTAAGTGTAGATTTATTTTAAATACAATTCAAAGTAAAATATCATTTTATTTAAATCTGTCATAATTTAGGATAAACCTAAGTACATTTAATTTCAAAGACTACATAATACAATACATAATATACAAAAATATCATTACATATTGCCTAGTAGATAACTGCCTTTAATGTCTTGTGCCAATGAAGACTACTATTTTCTATCATTGAGCTGTTTATATAAATAATAAATAGAAATACGTATATTACATCCAACTTCTTAAGATTTTTTGATGGAATAAGGTTTGTCCTCTTCAAAGCTATTCTATATGTTTTTATAATATCACAGTTGCAATTTCCCTGCCCCAAGCCACAGAATTAGTGTCTGCATGTTTTGGGTCTCACCTTAATGCAATAAATCTTATACCTGTACTAAATATGTTGTGTTTCTGTGTGTGATTGATGTTATAAATGCTTTGAATATGCCTTTCATTATCTTAGTTTTATCGAACTCTGTCTGTATTTTAGCTGTTGCATTGCAATAATGAACAAAGTTCTTTCAAGATGAAAAAAGGACTTGCATATTAATGTACAATGCAGCCTTGTTATGATGCAGCTGTATATTTGACTGTAAGTCTGACTAATTTCCAGGGCTGTTGGAGTATTTTTTTTAACTTGGTTTGTACGCAGGCAAAAATCCTCCTCACGCGTCTCTGGTGAATGAAGACGAGCTGCTTTTGAGACTGGCATGTTCCTTGTGCTCTTCTGCCACCCGGTGGCCACTGGGGAGAACAGAGAAATATCTCCAAAGAGGTTTTGCCTGGAGAGGTTGATCAGTCTTCATCCTTCATCAAAATATCATGATTGCATCTTAGGAGATTCTTTGCCATCCGCCTGGAAGGCAAAAAATAAACCTCTCTCAACTCTCTCTTCCTCACATCCCTCTTCCTTCCCTTCTCTTTATGTCTTTGTCAGAGGCATGACAGCTGATACCTCTTTAATGACTAAGACAATTAACTTTCTTGTGGGTGCAAAGTAAAAAACAAGGGGTTTGCAGTGGGAGCGGGGTAGAAAAGGAAGCTATGTCTGTTTATCCACGTCATCATTAAAGTGACGTCCAACGCTAGTCAAATGGGCTCATCTGCATAATTGAATAGAGTTAAGAGTTGTACCACTGCATGTGGTTTCTAGCTGTGTGTGTGGACTCTGGTACAAACGTCATCATTAGACCTCCTTAGCCCAGCACATAACAAAGAGTTAGCTCATTACTGACAAAAATACCTTTGCTAATGTCCCCTTCGCTTTCCCCGATTCGCTTCTAATCACAAATGGCACAAGTGACTTCAGTTTCATGATGATAACATAGAGGGGGGAAAAAAAGATTTGTGCACAGAGGAACTGAAAGAAAAAAGGAACAGCTTCGGTGACATGGCCACACTGTGTACAGAGATAGGCATGCCAAAATACAGAGAGAATAAAAAGAAATGAAAGAGCTTTCTTCCTGGCAATATTCCTGCCAACATCTGTCACAGGCAATGCTTGGTGTGTGAAGGTGTGTCTGGGTGCTATACAGTAGGTGCCACCAGTGTGTGTGACTGTGTACTCACTTCTGAATGTGAAGGAATACATATTCATGTTGTTGTAGAGCGTGTATATCTGTGTACAAATCCAGTGAATGTGTGTGTTTATGTGATTCCATTTCAATGTCTGCTGGAGTGTGCAATAAGTACTTATGTATTTATATGTACATCCAAATCCTCATCTCCTCATTTCCATCACTTTTCGTGTGTGTGTGTGTGTGTGTGTGTGTGTGTGTGTGTATGTGTATGTGTGAGAAATAGTGCAGCTTTATGTATATTCAAGTATACATCCAACACTTCCTCAATTAACCCATATTTGTAGGTGTATGTGTAGTGTTTGTGCTTGTTGACGTGCGTGTATGTGTACGTACTCCAGCACGCCATTAAGATAAGCTATGACAGCTGTAGCCTCTTCACCCTGTAGTCCTTCTTTCCTGCCTCTAGAAATGTGCCTCTCGCTTGTCATAGAGAAGCTTGGTCTATCACCACAACCATATATCAAAATGTCGAATAGAGGTGGAAAGAGTACAGAAATATTTTACACAAGTACAATCACTGCAACATCCGTAAGTGCCCCTTTCTCATGTGTGTTGCAAGGCTGACTTCAGTGGGAGATGAATGAAATGATAGAAAAGCTCTTTTAAAATGAATTATAGGAAGGTAAAGCTTGTGCTACTCTCCATATATAGTACTCTTGAGTGAAATAACCAGCTAATTTATACCTCTGGTTTTGAGTGTGTCTCATAGACACTGGATAAAAGGCAAAGTGCTGATGCTCCACCCAAAGTGCAGTATGTATAACCCTGAGGAAAACTAAAGCCACCAGAGGATGAAGAGAGAGGACACTGCAAGAAAATTTGAGAATACTGGGGGTAGAAAATATAATTAAACACTTATATAGATGTAGATTTAAAGATTTATAATAACCAAAAAACAAAAACAAAAACAAAAAACAGAGGATATTAAATGTATTTCCTAATGGCCTGTTTAATTTGAGGTAAAACTGACATATGCCTCTTAGCTTTGTAGCTTACAGAAAGAGAGAAACTTGAGGTGAATTAAAAGACATCGAGACAGCTGCAAAAGCCATTACTCAGAAATGAAAAATAAATAGAAATGCAAATTCCACTGAGAAGTGAAAACTTGGAAAATAACAACTGCAACTAAGATGATGGAATAACATCATAAATTTGAGAGCAGTAAATTTCGAGCCTCAAAAAGTATGTTTTCCATATTGTATCAAAGACACATGCAGTGCCTTGATAAGTATTATAACAGAGGCCTGAAGGAGTGATAACACAGTACGCTGCAGGTATTAGTCTGAAGCTGAAGTTTGATTTTATAATTGATTCAGTCGAATTCTTCAAGTCACATAGTTTTTGCTGTTGATGGCCAAGGTCAACAAGGTTGCTCCTTTATGATAATATTTTATAATAATTTAGCTTTTAACTAGAAATTAATTTTAAGAATCTTTGCCTTGTCTCATTATTGGCAGACTGAAAAATACTAACATTAAAACATTGATCATGGGGTTGATGGCCAGTATCAATCAATGAATAAACAAACCATAAAAAAGGACATTGTGGCTTTGCAAAGTTGCTGTGGGGCTGGCAAGAGGATTTAAAAACCCAAATTTCATCTTTTCTGTCTGTAATAGCAACCTTTTCCATCCTGACCTACACCAGGACCTACTATCCTGGAGCACTGTAGTTCCAGCAAAGACCCCTCTCCTCTCTAGAAGACTATTGCGATCCAGCTTCTCTACTAAAAGTCCATCTTGAAAGAGAAGCAGACCTGGTGATGCTCTGGTCTTCTCTCTTCACACATCTTCCTTGTTCGAGAAAGACTCACTGCTTCTGCTGGGCTGATTGGCCAGCTCAGTGCAGGACCAGATAGGATCTTTCTATTTGCCCAGTGGCGGGACTGCCTCTCTATCAGCGCTACCTCTGGAGGAGGTTTATCTGGCCTGCTGATAACAATGTTTTCCCCTGCCTCACTCCCCTCCCTGATGGTTTGTTACACTTGTAAATGGGAGTCAAGGCTGCGGCTGAGCAGCCGCTGCAGTCATCTGGCCCTACACAACTCCTTGTAAACAGGATTGGGTCAGTTTGCTTTTATGACTCCTCAGTGATGTCTGTAAGAGAAAGACACAGGGAACAAGGGAGGAGAAAGTGCGAAAAGAGCAAAAAAATTTACCATTTTCAAAATCAACACTTCTCTCACCAAAGAAATTTGTCAGGATAGGCTGTATGAACATTTTAAAATACAATTTAACATTCATTTTTACACTCCTGTGAAGTGTAGTTTAAATCCTATGTTTTCTGCACTGCTGCCAGTACATCTGTTCCTGGAGAGTCGCCAGCTTGACAAATCTGTGCTGAACAATATGCACTGGAGTCCATGGAAGCAGCACTAAATAGCGTCTGTAGCAGATGAAACCTTGGCCTGTGCAGGATGTAGTACTTAGCGAAGTGCACACAAGAATAAGTTGTAGATCACTTTCGGAGTTTGGCTGGGGCTAACCTTCATCATGCTTTTTCATTCATGCTGTGGTGGGAAAAGCCTTGCGTTCTCTGCATGGCTGAAACATCTGTAAGCTGTTGCAGAGACAGAGCCCAAAGGAAAACATTTACCTAACAGAATACTAATTCTTTCAGGCCCTAGTGTCAGCACTTCGTAAATAAGTTTCCACATATGGTACTGTTTTCTTAAGGTGGGTCTGGGAAAACCATTCTGGCCGTGGTAATCTGCCACATCCACCTGTGAGATTTGGCTGTTTCATTTTAAATCCTATGTCCACACTCTACTGTTCTACTGTTTTTGCTAACAATTGCTTATTTTTACACATTTCCTCTCTATTTCTACAATTATATTTACAACACATCTAATTTTCATAGATTGTATTAAAAGCAAATACTAAAGCTGCAGCTGAATTTAAGAAACAAACAAAACTGAAAACACTGCCTTTATGAATCCACGAAATCTAACTGCCCTGATCTGAAGCTACAAGTCTTTCTGACACAATGAATGTGCATGTCTAGAAATAAATATGTTTGGCTTTTAAACAAAAGCTTTTAGTATAAAAACCGATGCAACATTTTTCAAACATGGGGTGCTGTAGAAGTCTTCACAGGCTACGAGAACAGCATCCAACTAATGGCCTGCCGTCTCCATCTCCCTCGTAGCACAGTTAAAACTCTGCTTTTATGTCCTCGCAATGAGTATGTGCATTCCTCTTTGGGATGACTGTCCTAGATTTAAAGGCTTGTCAGACACCACTAGCCCTTTATTTTCCCATAAACTTGTATTTTCTTTTTCTCTCCTCTTTTTTTTTTTTTTTTTTTAATTTTT
>OMLM01000020.1:16089-26160 GCA_900302695.1 Helostoma temminkii | reverse complement strand
GATCATGGATCAGTTTGCATATGTCAAAATACTTAAAGCGGTCATGTTGCCTTATGCTGAAGAGAACATGCCCTTGAAATGGTTGTTTCAACAAGACAAAGACCCCAAACACACTAGTAAACGAGCAAAGTCTTAGTTCCAAACCAACAAAATTAATGTTATTGAGTGGCCAGCCCAATCCCCGGACCTTAATCCAATCGAGAAATTGTGGTGATATCAAAAATGCTGTTTCTGAAGCAAAACCAAGAAATGTAAATGAATTGTGGAATGTTGTTAAAGAATCATGGAGTGGAATAACAGCTGACTCCATGCCACACAGATGTGAAGCAGTTATAAAAAACTGTGGTCATACAACTAAATATTAGTTTAGTGATTCACAGGATTGCTAAATCCTAGAAACAAAAACGTTTGTACAAAATAGTTTTGAGTTTGTACAGTCAACGGCAGACACTGCTATTTTTTTTAACACACCCCTTTCAACTAATTGCCCAATAGCACAGCCTTAAGAGCGTGCATATTATGAATGCTGGGTCTTGTTTGTTTTCTGAGAATCTGCTGCACCTACTGGTAACTTGTTTGCCATGTAGCAATAAAAAATATACTAAAAACCAGGATTATTCTGGTTAGTCACATTGTACTGCTATTATTTTGAACAATACTGTACATGCACATATACACACACTTGCATATATATACCTGCATTACACCTTATGATTGTGTATACCTGTACAAACATATGGTATTCACTACTATGTGGTCTACTGTGAACATGTAAAATGATCAGATTTTGGCCAAGCACTGTTTTAATTTATAAGTTTCAATAATTTCTATTTATGTAGGTTATATGAATAAATAGGCAAACATTTGACATGGTCAGCGCTTGTGAATTCTAACAATTTATCATTATTATTATTATTATTATTATTATTATTATAAAGCTGCTTCACAGTGAGTCAGCCAGGAAAGAGGCTGTGACTTGCAACAAAGGTCCCCAGCCGCACACTGTGCATGCTGTGTAATGTATGGGTACTAACCATTAGTGTGGATAATTGAAGAAAATTAAGGATCAGCATTTTTTCTTCTCTATTGTTTGTTCTATTGTTTTACTTAGAATTTTTTTTATTCACTTGATGATTACTAAATCTTTGACAATATTTGCAAAGTGTATATTCTCAAAACATGATCATTATGTGGTTTAGATGTTTGCGCATTGTTGTTTGTATTCTGTTTTGGAAGAGGCTGAGGTTAGAGGAGGAGTAATTACATGTTGTATTTGAGACCGATTCTTAGGGCAATGTCCACATTATTAGTGTTTCTCCATGACTCACTGTGGCCTGCAGGTTAGGTAGGCCTCGGCTGCAGGCCTGAGCATCAGTGTATCTAAGATGGACATTGTGATGTGTAGGACGAGAAAATATTCATTGTCAAAATAAAGGTGAATAGGGGTGTAATGGTGCCAGAACCAGTCCTTAAAATATCAACACAAACATCCATGATCGTGTGGACTCCCACCAACACTACCAGTACCCTGCCTTCAAAACTGCCCACTGTCCAATAATGTTTAGTGCTTCAGATTGCTGATGATTTTAATGAAACTGTGAAACAAACAAAACAAAACCAAGGTATAAACCAAACAGACCAAGTTCTGACCCAAATGATGGATTTGTACATCTCTGCTGACTCTACTAAAACATTTTTTCTCTCCTTTTTCTCCACTATGTGCACAGATGATGTCTGTATCTAGAAATAAAGTAAGTAGGCGGCAGACAAAAGCATTTTCGCTCACACGTTCTAAAGAGAGTATATGTTTGCACTACTGCCAGGCTTTGAGATTAACCTTTGACAGCACCTATTAATATTAAGATTAGGTTTTGGTTTTGGTCATTTTTATCTTTTGCACGGCTAAAGACATGTATCTTTTTATAAAATGTGTGGTGATTTGTATTTGTTTCCAAACTTTACTGGTAGTGTACATAGTCACACATACACTCACTCAGGTACAAAACACAAAGGGGAGCATCACAACTGTTGCTAACCCACACTCCACACACTCATTTGTCTAGGAAAATTCGGACAAGAACACAAATGCAGTATGTCAAAGTTGAGCCAGGGAGTTGGTGTAGACTGTGATGGATGTTCACAGCAGGCGGTTTGGACATTATTACCATTTGACCCTTTTTTCCAGTCCAAATAAGTTTAGTTAACCTGGGGATGTATTTAAATCCTTGATGGTCTGACAACTTGTGTTTGTTGTGCAGCTGAGCGTCTTCATGGCAACATCTCTGCCTTCCCTGATCTCAGCAAAAGACTTGATGAGCACAGTATTAATATTGCTGAATCTTAGACACCATATATAGTATGAATGTGGAAATTTGTAATGTTTTATTAGGAAGACACACAGCAAATTCAAAGCCAAAATGTCTGAAAGCATGACTCTATTAAAGGCTGAGGTTTCTTTGCTCTAAAGTCATTCTGTAAGCGAACATTTGCCTTTAAATAACTTTGTAGCATATGTCAGTAAAGTTTCCACTGTAGCAGTCACACAGTATAGCACCTTTAGCATTTGTCACACTAAATTCAAACTAAACCGTTTTTTTGCTTCTTCATTGCGACAGCTCATGATGCATTTTACAAGATGCCTTGTGATCAGAACTTAACACATTAACACACAGACCCACAGCTTCATGGTGTACTTCTGTAAAATCACATTACTGTTAAAACAAATTGAATTATCTGGTCCTGTATTACAGGCTTTAGTTGAATTCAGATGAGGCTAATGTAGTGTGTCATATTACATCTCACATTGTCTGTCTCTCAGTGCTCAGATGTACTCAGGATCACTTTCTTTACCTTCAGATTAGTTTTTTTTTGCAAAGCAGACTGAGACACTTAGCTTTTTTGAAGTTTTTTGCTTCGGTTGCATACTGACCTGTTGCAGACTGATGCTGTGAATGTGTGTGCACACAAGTTACTGGAAAAAGTGTGTGTGTGTGTGTGTGTGGGCGGGTGCATGTGCATGCACGCGCTCAATAGGGTTATATTTTGCCTTTTCTACAGTGTTTAAAGTTTCTCTTGGTCAGCTCCAAAATTTAACAGAAAATGCTTACGTCACCCATCCTTTCTTCATCACTCATCATCCCCTCTTCCCTTTCACTCTCTGATCTGAGACTGTCCAGTAGATAAAGTGGGGGTAAGCAAGATTAGACACACTGACGCCCTACACACACGCTCACACATCAGAGACACGAGAGACCACAGGCAAGTTTACACAATAGCATGTCTAAACTCAACTTGGATGCATCCAGAACGGTTTCGTCATAACTTTCTAACCATGTTTGACACACAGGGCTATTTTTACCTCACAGTCCGACCCACAACCCACCAAATGACTCACAAGCCACTACGAGCCAGACACACTCAGCCACACGCTCACACAACCTGAGGATTTCCACTGAGATGGATGTGGTGGTGAAAAAGTCACACATACTTGTCCAGTGCCCAAGCAGCTATACTAGTAACTAGATACATGTTTGTGTGTGTGTGTGTGTCACGTGCAGATGCTGAACAGCTGCATGTGGTTTGCATTTGTGTATCTGACAGCATCTGGCTCCTCTCTTTCTCCTCATGAGTGAACAACCTCCTCATTTGCCAGCTATCAAAGCACTGACCAAATGACACACATACATACACACACACACACACACACACACACACACAGAGTGCCACATTCACTACACACTGCTTCTTTTGTTTCTTCGTCTAAGAGGAGCCAGATGCGAAGTAACATATGCACGTGTGTGTGTGTCTGTCTGTCTGTCCTTGTGTCTTGGATTTTATGATGTGTGTGCACGCCTGTTCGTTGGTGTTCGCAACTTTCCTTTGTTCCTGTGTTTCTGTAACTGCATGCAAATTTCTGAACTTGTGGGTTTACAGTATGTCAACATATTGTATGTTATCATGAGTAAAGTTTTACAGTATGCACGTGTGCTGTGTCTCCTGGTTACAGGGCTTGTTGTTTTGTCTAAACCTTGAGTCTTTTATTTTTTTGGCGAGCTGACTCAGCTTATCTGGAGCATTTACTAGTGTGTGCATTACAGATCTGGCAGCATTTAATAGGGTCTTTTTGCTTTTCGGGCTCTAATGGTTCAAATTTCAATCAGCCAAAAAGTTTAGGAACACATAGTGTGTGCAATTTGTGTGTGTGTAGCGTAAGACCGAGTTATTTAAGTCATTACACTAACTGTAAGTTATCATATCTCTGCTAGCAGAGATATGATGCAAAAGTGTTTTCTCTGTATGTGGTCATTCTGTAGGTGGTGACAGGGTTTCTGTGTGTGTGCATACATATGCATGTGTGCACATGACCTTGCCTCTCATTGCCAGTTCCCAGAAGGGTGATGAATAAATAAAGGTGTGACGCCTCGCCAGTGTAAGCCTGTGTCGGATGCTATCAAGACAGGATGACACCACATACTCATCACACATCTCCCATACTCTTTGCAAGTCTGTATTTGCACAGAGGAATGACGTTGGTTGCCTCTGATAATCTGAAACCTTAGTGTGTTGGCTTTGGTCCGAATCATTTTAGAAATTTGTAAACTTACAGATAGAATTTTCATGTTGGTTTGGTTTTGTTTCACACAGACAAAAATCCCAGCACACTTGAGAGTGTCCACTCCGCTTATCGGATGTGTCTGCCGCGAGAGCACAAGAGTAAATACAGGATGAAGATCCTGTATTCTGGACTTCTACTGTCGTTACTGTTTCTACTCAATGAGAAAGGTAATTTTACGTTGTAGGCTTACCCATGCAGGTCGATTGTTCTCATGTTGTTGTTGTGAGACACTGCGCGTTTACAGATGAAAGAAATTAAAATCTACACATAATCAAATGTTTTTAAATCAGGAGGTTTATAGCTTTTGGACCTGTTTTGGTTTGGTACGCGTTTACACCAGAGTACGCTAGATGATTGGATCAAAAACGAGAAAACCTGTTCTTGGATGTCTTAGTGCAGTTGTTTTGATGCCACCTGAGCCTGATTACTCTATTCACAACAGACAAAATGAACCTGAGTTTGATTTAAACGAACTAACGCCTGTAGGTGTGAGAGCACCCTTGGAGTTTATGTGCTTGTGTGCACGCATGCCCACCTGACCTTTCCTGGTGGACCACATGGAACTTGTTTTGTGTTTCATGGCCTGCTTGGTGCAGACTTTATTTCAGAGTTAGTTTGTTAGTTAGTTCCACATATTTGTCATAAAGCAAATTCTGAACACTGTGTAGATTGTATAAATGTTGTTATTTGACCACTATGTACCTGTAATTTTTTACACGCCTTTTAAGGGGTGGGGGAAGTAGATAATTAGATGCATCACGATGCAAATGTGAATGTGTGTGTCTGTAAAGTTCAAATAGGCCCCCGCCCTCCTAGGTACATGACACTGAAGTATACATTTTTAAATTTGGGGGCAGCATTTTCAGATAGTGTTGTGTTTTTGTTTTGTTTTGTTTTTAATGTAGGTGCATTATTTTTGTAGCGTATACAGGTGTATAGCTGCGGAAAGGTTCTGTTTTCAACAGTTTTTTTTATATTAGGATTGAGGACTTGAGGAGTGCAAGGAGCTGTGTAGATCACCAGTGCACGCACACATACCAGAGAAGTGGGAGTTAAGGTTATGAGGGTTAGAGCTCTGAGAGGTCAAAGGTCAGGCCAAACAATCAAACCTCTGCTCAAGCTCAAAGCAGGTGTCCTAGCAACCAGGCCAGGTGGAGGAAGAAATGCAACAAGTCAAACACCCATATTCTCTAGTACACACAAATTTAGAAGCACTATGCAACATGTGCTCCAACAATTTAACACAGTTGTGGGATTTTGCTTCTTTTGAGTTTGTGCTTTCGTATATTAGTTGTTTCTAACCACTGAATTTCATTTCATTTTGCGCTTTAGAGGCTGTATACACATCCAGTCACATGGCATACCATGAGGTCTGTTAAGTGACAAAAGTAACTTAAAAGCACATTAAGCTGAAACTCAAACAAAAACACCTTTTATTTAATATACTTGCTCCTTTTTGATCTTTATTATTATTCTATTATTATTTTACACTTCTTGATTTAAGCAGTGTAAAGAGATGTTTAATCTGTTTCAGAGGGGCTTTAATGAAACAGTTTTTATTGTGTCCATCAGGATTGAGTCTTTCTGGGTTATTTGTGTGATGAAAAGATTGGTCGCTGGCAGGTCATGTTTTGACTTTTCTTTTTTTTGTCTGTACTGTCACTGACTGGGCCACGAGTAAGAGCAACCCTCCAGCTCCCATTAAATCGACTATAACTCATAATAATGGCTGTCATGAACTCAGGTGAGCTGAGGCCTTATTAGGAAACATAAATCATACGGTGGACAGTCTCTAGTCTGTTAAACACATATTCTTATGCCACATTTAAATTACACAAGCACCTACAAAGACATTTTCAAAGTAAGACTTTGGACATTTAATTTTACAAGTAAAGTTTTTGAAGTCTCTTCTATTACATGAAAGGAAATTTTAATTACTTCCCTCCTCTTGTAATTATTGTCAGCAGTTAGTGTTAACATTTTCAGGTAATTTTTACATATCTCTGCTTTTACTGGGCATTATCTTCAACACATTTTGTTTTTTTTAAGTTACATATGGTATTCATAAAAGTTTCTGTTTCAACAGAAGGTTGCTGCATGTAGTACGAGTGTACAACTTCGATATGCACTTGCGGGTTTAAGGTCACTAACATTTAAGTAAGCATAAATTCCTTCACGCCCAGTCCACGTAACTCTCAGACACATTATGCTTGCAGTATAATGGCATATCCTCCTTGAGGTCAGGATTGCCCACATCAATGCCAAACAGACAGCCAACCCGGGAGCCACTTCACACATGCACTTTTCTCCACACATGTGCTGGCAATTCCAGGTGTCCACATCACGTTTGTATAACATTAATGCAAAAGTCACTGTGGCCCTCTAACTACAGAGAACCTGGTAGCATTTCCATAACACAGCTTTGGAGCTCAAGTCAGGAAATTTGAACATCATGTGTTCAGTCACACAGACCACAGTAAACCCCGTACATGTGTTTGACCTCTGTGTTTTACACAATACTTTGTCAATGTTTTGTCGAACAGTAGTTGAAGGGTAAAAAGACAAATCCAAGTTAGTTAGACATAATAATCAGGGACAAGAGAGATGTAACAGATTGGAAAAGAGACTGCTAGGGAAACAGGCAACAGAGAGATGAGAGCATATGGATGGAGGAGGGAGAGAACTAATTAAAGAGTTTTAGTTGGGTGTTGATTCCATGAGGGATAATGGTCCCAGGTGTGTAAGATGAGGGGAAACCGAGGTGATGAAGGAAGAGAAAGGAAACTAGGTCCTCATGTGCCATATGTTCTGTATTTCTTTCTTCTCACTCTTTTTCATTTCCTTTCATTTCAAGCCTCGCACTGATTCACTGAGACGCACTGATCTTGGCTTGCTTTGCTTTTCGTGGTACACCTTTCACACCAGCCTGTTTTTCTCCTATCTTTAGTGTAGCTATTGCACTGTACTGCAGGTTATATAAGGTGACAGTGAAATAGAGTGGGCAGTGGTCTGGAGACTGAGTGTGGCTGTTTGCAAATGCTTTTGTGTACATTTTAGAAAGCCTCAACAGTTTCCGTGTTTTTAATCAGAGGTGCGTTTAGTTCAAAGATGAGGATTTCATTCAGTTTTTTATTCAACTTATTTGTTTACATTGCGCTGACCACCTTTGCTATAGTACAGCTAGTTTGGTTACATCTCCATTTTTTCAGGTTGTACTTTATTGTACAGATGTGCGTACAGTCCACATATTTTTACTAGTGTTTCATTCCACAGTACAGGAGCTGACCACGAGTTTAAAATGACATGTTCTCTAAAAATAGCTTCTAAACTCACTCACCCTTCCCTCAACACAGCCACGCTCTGGCCGGATAACCACTCCCTCCACCCCCCCACCCAGCACAGATCTCTCCACCCTGTCATGAAATGCAAGCTGCTCCCACTGTACATTCCACTCAGACGAATGAGCCAACTCCCTCGTAAATTAGAGAGCAGGGGTCTATTCGTTGTTTACTGCCAAACAAAGGCAGTTAGAAAACAGGAGTGGAGCAGCTTCCAGCCAGTGGTTAGCTGGGCTTACCAGCTGAGGGGCCGGAGGAAAGCTGCTGCTACTTTGTCGCCAGGTTGGAGTGCCTCAAGGCCCTGTCCCGGGGCTCCTCTTTACTCTCTTCTTTTCTCTCTTTCTGTTGTGACTGTGTGCATGTGCGTCGGTGCATGTGCCCATGTGTTGGCCCTCAGGCTGTTGTCAGGCAGATCACGGGAGCTGTTGTGAGTTAACTCTGCTGTCTGTCTCTACCTTCAGACCTCTGTTCCCTAAAGGAAGTGAAAGAAAAGAGGAGAAGGAAAGGAGGGAGACAGGGGATTGGAGCAGGGAGTTTACAACAGAGAGCTGGAGTGAGTACATTCCTCGACATGCACAAAACATGTCCGCAGGGGAACTGCAAGCCCAGCAAGATTCACAGACTTCCAACTTCTTAAACCAAGGCTCCCCTCCTGCCCCCTGACCCTTCTTGTTCTCTTATACCCCCTCTGCTTGGCTCTGGAATAGTTCAAGCAAAGGGATAATCTGTGGAGGAATTCCGAGAGGCAGGAATTCAGGGATTATGCTGAAGGAACGTTTAAAAAATGTTCGGTGGAATATAAGGGTTTGTAGGTATCGATATAAATACTAGAACCAAATCCTATCCTTTTTTCCAGAATTCTTCTTCATGTGAAATTTAGTTTGCAATTTGTTCAGTTTCCTTATTTTCCTTGAAAACATTCACAAAATGAGTCTGAATAAGAATTAAAGCAAAATGTAAATATATTTATTTTTAATTAAAGTTGTAATTTAAATGTTGCTTTTGTCAAATAATCCTCCATTTGTAGACCTTGAGTGAAATAGTTGTCAGTTTATTGGGGGTATCTTAAGAGATTTTACTCCGTACTCTCTCACATATTGGATTTTCATGGTGTTGGAAAATGGAGCGATGGTCTTCCTTCTTCAAGATCCTTGTCAGTAGCTTTAGTTGTGAAAGCATCTTTCTCCTTCCTGCTTGTATAGGTCTTCAGCTGCTCAACAGTTTGGGGCCTCCTTTGTAGTATTTTTAATTCCATACTTCTCAAGGCACTTTACAATGTAAGTTTTAAGACATTACCAAATGTAACAATACAACTATAAATTATAAGTTAATTATGAAACTCAACAATTCCAAAAACGTCACGGTTTGGATCATGGATTTGTGGTTACATATAGGATTATTTTCATTCAAAATCTTGTTTATAAACAACCATAAAGAATACAAGAATATCAGATAAAACTAATGTACTGTATTTGTACATCATAAATGCATTCAGTTTATTAGGTATATACAGTCTAATGGCCATCATCCTATAAACGCTCTATAAATACTCATCAATAAAGTTGTTGAAAGTAACAAAGATTATAAAGGAAGAAGAAAACAGAAATCAGTTATTATTGCTTATTGATCCCCGGTCCTCCTCTGCTGCTGACATTGTTTTAGCAGTTACACACAAATTCATCAATAATTTTGGTGACTTCCGACTTCAGCCAAATGTAAGTTTCCGATTATTTGCAAATCATTGGGTTGTGTGCTTGGTGTCCTCAGCATTTAACTGGTGTCCTATGGTGTGCTTGCCTTCATTCTACTACAAAATTTCCACCATCTTTCTGGACTTTATGTGATCTGCTTTATACGGTGTTCTGTATGTTCATATAGTCAGTGTAGGTGGACAGCATGATGTTATTTGAAGTACTGTTACACTATGTGTGTGTGACTTTTTATGTAAACAAGCTGTATCTTCGAGGCTTAGCTCCTCCTGTCCTACTTAACTGGCCGATAAACAGGCTTTAGCTTTAATTATGGTGATGTCTGATATTGCGCCTTCTTACATCATGCAAGTACCTTTTTATGTATTTTTGTCTGGTTGTGTTAATTTTTTGTATGCCTGCCTACTGT
>OMLM01000020.1:0-14769 GCA_900302695.1 Helostoma temminkii | reverse complement strand
TGTGTGTGTGTGTGTGTGTGTGTGTGTGTGTGTGTGTGTGTGTGTGTGACTATTTCTTCTCTAATAGATTATCGATGCACTGCTGATTTGGTGGGCTACAGCAGACAGTGGAAAATGGTCTGTGCTCCCCTGCCCTGAGGAAACAAAATATCTCCTGCTCATACAAATACCCTCACTACACAGCTGAGACACATACAGTAGCGACAAACACTGACATTGTCACGTAGTAGGAAAAAAAGCTCTTGTGCACAAGACTTTAAAGCACATTTTGAAGACCCACACATACTTATGTACAATTAGTTACACCACACACCTGGTGGGTCTTCAGAAGAGGCTTGGCTCCATTCTGCCTGTATCTGAAGATGAAAGGAGATGGAGAGGAGAGACAGGCAGGAGGGAGAGGAGGAGGGATTAGAGGAGAGGACAAAGCAGAGATGTAGGAGGAGAGAGAGTGAGACACCCAGGGAGGAAGAGGACAAAGAGAGAAGATAAAGAAGAGAGGAGCATAGATGAAGAGTGATGGCCAACTCTGCACACTCCCACCTCCCCTCCTTTCTTCTCTCACACACTCCTTTGTGAACAGATTGGTGGAGGTATCAGATTTTAATGAAAGCGAAAATGGGGTAAAATGGGACCGTACGTACACTACATACACACTAACACATTTAGCCAGACAGATCAGTACTGTTTATTCTTTGTGTCACAGTGTCCTCCTCACTGTGTGTGTGTACACACACCTGTTTTGTGTATAGAAATCACAGGCTAGTCAGGTCAGAGGGGTTCAGCTGTCGTGGTACTGTACCCACACACTGCAGAAAATCTAAACTGAGACCAGTGATGATGATGATGTTTTCAAAGGCAGAGACATTGTAACAAAAGTGGGCGGAGGTGGGCTTCAGACAGATGGAATGAGATAAGCAAAATGAAGGAAAAAGATAAGGTTGGATGACAAAAAAGGAGGATGACAGGGGCTGAAGAAACAAGGCATCATACTTGTGAGCCCTGTGAGTTCTCGCTTACAGAAGGAAGAGGGCAAATGGAGGCATGGTGGAGAATTCAAATGTGTTGGTGTCAGCGAGTTCAACAGAAATCTATGCTGAATCCATCGCACATGACAGCATACAGTGTGCTTGTGCTTGGAACCGATGAAACTTGTGTCACGGGGTTACAGCTACAGCTGGATCTCTAGCTATTGGCAACTAAAAACGATGCAGAAAAAGGTTGATATTTCCGAACTTCCCTACCTTGTAGGCATTAGTGTACACAGTAAACAGCTGTATCAAACTGAAGACCTGATGCCTGATTGCTTAAAGTCGGCAGGTAACAAAGGCTCAGGCAGATAGATTGACAAAGAATATTGGAAAAAGAAAAGTCCTTTGCTGGCATCTATTATTTGTATTATTTTTTATTTCTGTTATTGGTATTTTGTCAACTTAAGCACTGCTTTTCCCTGCGTTGTTGTTTGAAGTAAGATGAGTAGTGAAATGAGTACGGACCTACCACAGGTTGCAGGTGCGTGTAGTGTGGTTCTGTGGTCACTGTGACTGCACACTGTCAACTTTCTGGTGTTTGTGGTGGTCAGATGTACTGCCAGTATGGACTTCCAGTTCCTAGTAAAACATTCAGATTTTTTTTAACCAGACCACCCTCTCTTTCTCTCTCAACTCCTCCAATATTTGCATCCAACTGTCAAGTAAATTTTATGCAGCACTGCTGTGAACTGATCAACTTTCCACATTGTCGGTGCTAGGCACAGCCCGTTTAAACCTCCATTCTACCACGATTTGATGTTGACAAATCCTCTATTTGTATAGAACAACTTGTTATGTTTCTCACTATCACAGTGCTACTTAGTAACTAATGTCTTGAAGCACAGTCATATTTATAATGAAGAATGGCTGAAGAATGATACGATGTATAAATAATCAAAAAAGACAGCATGTAAAGTTATTTTGTTTTCTTTTTTGCAGATACAGATCAAATATTGTCAATTTGTCAGTGTCGACTCTAAGTGAGAATTGCTATAGTGAAGAATCAACAGCAGGAGAAGATACTGTTATATTTGAAGAGAGAAAGAGGGAGGGGGAGTTGGGGGAAAACGGTGCCTAAACCAGTGTTAATTGAACACAGCTGTACCTCGTTAAACATTAATTGGCAATTAATCAGCTCACAACCCCCCTAGTTGAAGATATCTTGAATATATCTTTTAAGAGAGAGAGTGAGTGTGGGGAATAAAGTAAATTATTCACAGTAGCACAAGGAGAGCCTGTTCTAGCTTAGCCTTCCTCTCCCTCTCTGCGCACCATTCAGGCCCTTAATCTAGTTTTCTGCCTTTATCTCCGCTTCCTTCCCCTCATCTGTCTGTAGTTCATCCAGAGATAGAGAGAGGGAGTGAAAAAGAGATGTCACAACAAGGGGGAAGTGCCAGAGGGGAAAGTAAGGATGAGGGACTGACGAGGAAGAAGGAGAGGCCCAGGTCCTCCTGCTTGAAGAGCATCACAGAGAACAGCATATTATGTCTACATTGGAATTAGCATTTTTTAGTCGTTGTGCTTTCGGCCACTTAAACCTCAGTTCGGTCCAGTCTACTATCAACTGATAGTACTACTGATCAACTGCACTCGGTTTTGTATTTTAATATAACTGAGTCTGCAATCAAGATGTGTACATGTTTGTGTTTCTCTTATCAGACAAGCAGAAGAGAATGATTTGATAGGAGGTTAGAAATGCTTCCAGCTAACCAGACAAATTCCAGCTCCAGATCTAACAAACAAATCTACTAGTATGTCTACACCTATATTGTGTAATCGACTGTTTCAGCTTTCACGAAAAGGAACCACAGCGAGTATTTTATTCCACATAAGGTTGTGATTTGAACTTTACTGCCACACTGTCAGATTTATCCATTCGGAAGACTCAGTTTCGCTTTGTGAGCATGTGGATAAACATCAAAAGCTGAGAGAAAAAGTGTATTTTTAAATTCAGCCCGCTGGTGTGAGTGTACTCTCAGAAACCTGTGAATGCTGCTGAAGTTTACGTTCATCATATGTGGCCACAGGCACTTTCTGTTCCAACTTTAAAGTATTTGAAGACATACTGTTTGTGTACTGTGTGCACAGTTAACCCAGTCAGTCCTGCAGATCCAGTGCATCAGGCTGTTCTACCCAGTAATGCAGGTTCTTACACAACTGATTACAGAAAACAAGGGTAACCTGCAGCAAACCCACTGACACACATTCTCTCTCGCTGTTACCATCTCCACCTCTCTCCCGGCTCGCGCTTATTTCCTGAGCCCCAAATCTCTGCTGTTTCAATCTCACTCAATTAAACGCTCTCCTAAACGCTTTGTTTCCCTCTGTCTCTTTTCATTATCTGTTGCTGCTTCCTCTCTCTGCACTTTTATCAGTGCCACTTTGGCTACATCCCAAAATTCCCTGCTATTACTCACCCGCTGTCGCTTCTACCCCTTTTTCCTCTCATGTTCACTGTCCTGTCTATCAGGCTCGCTCATCTGCCCTCACCATCTATGTCTCTCTTTCTCTCCTCTCATTCTGGGCTCCAGCTCAAATATTACAAATGCTATCGTCTACTGGCTGGAGGCCAAATCAGCAAGGTGATAAATCAATACAGCTAGAGAATTATGTAATGTGCCACCATATTGACTGGCCCTCTTTCCTCCTCCTCCCTCCCCAGGTGGTTTCTTTCTCCACTCCTTACGCTGTCATTGACTTACCTTGGGTTACTTCCATTTGTTGGCTATTTACCTCAATTTAACCAGAGAAATTGTCAGTCATGCTTACAGCTTTGGCCTGAGGGTTGGATTTGAAGGCTTGTTCTGAACACTGACATGGTGGTTGATAGTACAGCTGCTGTCATTAAACTAGTATCACCTGTTGAAAGTTAGACTTGGTCTACTTAAGTATAAATGTGATCAAATATAATAAAATGTTCAACAGATTTGAATCATGAAATGGGACACGTTGAAAGCCAATGTTTGAGTAAACTCTGGGACATGTGTCTTGTGGTTTTGCCTCTAGTGAATTATAGGTGCTCTGCGTATGTGCACTGGCTCATTTGTTCTTGTGCGTTGTTCAAATACAGCACACCCATGGCCTCAGGCAGTACACTAGAAATGCAACATGGAAACACAAACTATTTCATGTATACACTAGAGGTGTAGTCAGTCTGTGCGGAGTACTTGGTAACCTTTAAGGTTTGTTTAGGAGTTAAGGCCTAACCTGGAGCAAATGACTTGTTGCCCAGTGGCTGAATCTTTGCTTTGAACTTTTCTATGTGAACTTAGTCAGTTCTCCTTTCTCTTTTGACTGAGAGTTGGGTTGAGAGTTCCCTGCCTGCTCCTAGCAAGGTGAGGTGGTGAAATGTTTAGTGGAATTAAATGCTCGGTTTCTGCTTCCATGTCCAGATAATGAGCAGGCATTGCAGATTTTCAAACTGTCTTGTTTAATTCTGACGTCTGTTTTGGCAAATCATAACACAACACCTTATGTTGAACACAACTTGGTGTTTCAGGCCTGGTCTTTCTTCTTCAAATCATCTCCTTAATTATGTCATGCCACAAATCTTTACTTTATTTACTTTACTACTTTCAAAATATATAAAGTAACATAACGATGAACTCTAACACCACCACTAGTACCACTACTACTACTACTCCTCTTTTTCTTCTTCTCCTCTTTGGTTCATTGTTTACCTTGTTGTATTAGTGATACTGGTGATATCCAGTGTGCTCATTCAGTCAGTACTGTAACAGCACTGTACTGTATACTGTACTGTATTCATGTACCAGTATGCAAACACAGTGTAGATTTTGAAAGTGTGCAATAATCTCTTCTTTGAGTTGCTCAGAGCTCTGCTCCACATCCATAAATTTTACATTTTACATCCAGTAATTCTTCAAACAGCATTCCTCTGGTAATGATGTCACCAGTAGGATGTTGTCATCATATTGTCATATTTTAAGCAAAATTAACCTTAGTTAAATGCAGATGTTTCGATAATAAATAATACAATTATACTTTGAGCAGCTAAAATCCAAACATAGGCGACGCATGAATGTGTGTTTATTCAAATGGGTAGAATTTAGTAACGGAGCTGTTTGAGGTCAAACTAATAATAGATGATCAACCATTGTAGTCATTCATAAATGTGTAGTGCACCTGTTCTATGAAATGTCTTTGCTTTTCAGCTTTAGTTTATGCCTGTCTTCTCAATACATATGTGACATCTGCATCTAAGCGCTGTAACGGTGATGTCCCAGAAGCTGAAATAAAATTAACTTATTTCAGACAGACCTTCATGAACTGCTGCTGATCTTTCAGTGTCTTAGTCTGCTTTGTTAGCTTTCCCTTCTGGTCATGCAGTCTGGCGCTATGGCTCCTGGTGCCATGGCTTCTTTATAGAGAGAAGAAGGGAGGGAGAGAGGGGAAGCAGCCTATAGGAGTCAACGGGTGCAGTAATAGTGCCTATATTTCCTACAGCCTATGCCCTGGTCAGAGAGTCCAGCGGCTCCAAGCTGTATTTTCCATACAGTCACCTTCTACCCGCCTTTTCACACACTTTCTCTCTTGGCTTTCCAACTGTACTTATTTTCCACTCTGGAATTTCATCTTCCTGCACGTGGCTGGCACTCGAGGGCATGGTGTGTGTGTGTGTGAGTGGGTGTGTGTGTGTGTGGGGCAACAAGTGGGCACAAATTGTTTCACCGTCCAAGCATGAAAAGTGTTGTAGAATCTAAACATTCTGTGCCCGTGGTAAATGCAGAGCGTAAGAGGAGAAGAAAAGTTGATTGTTTGTCATAATGTATTATTGATCTGGAAAACTTTGTCCCACACTTTGTCTCCAAATTGTGCACAGTGAAAATGGACAATGGATGATGGACAACTATGTGAAATTCAGACTTAAGTTGTACTTAACTGGAATGATACTAAGGTTCAACACTGACAAAGCACACTGAACTGAGGTTACAAAGAAAAATTGTCGTTAAAACAATAATCTGATGAGAAACAGAAATGACTTGTAAGTCCAGTCAGAACACTCAATATATGCAGACAGGAATCACAGGAAGAGTTCTTTCAGTGGTCATTTTGCACCAGATTTGGACTTTGCGTTTGGAAGCCATTGTTCTCATCAAGCCACATGTTAGCTGGTTTCTGTTGTGTTTTTAATGCTAAAGCAGTATCACCAGCTTCACACATCTCCTGGTGCGACACTCTTGGTGTAATAAATTCACATCTGCGTAGTGACACCCGCTGCAGCTTTCTAACCCTGTTCAAAGGTTATATGTATCAATAATTGTTTTTTTGTTTTGTTTAGTTTTTTTGTTTTTCCAATGTGTGCCCTGTGGGTCAAAGCGATTCTTCATCAGCCTTACATCACACCAACGAAGAAGAGAAATGAAGGTAGCGAGTGAACACAGGCTCCTTTCTCCTCTCCAATCCCATCTGTTTGACACGCAGGGAGAGCAAGAGAGGAGAGGGAGGAGAGAGGGAGGGATGGTAGGCGAATGAGAACGAGGCCAGATCAGGCTGAGGGAGGGCTGGGGAGGTGGAAAGGGGGGAGGTGCTGTTGAGAGAAAGGCAGCAAGTGAAAAAAAAAAAATCAGAGGGAGGCAGGCTGGGGGGTTGGGCTCTGAGCCTGTGCATGTGTATGTGAGAGAGAAAGCAGCAAGCGTGTGTGTTGTGTACCTCTGTGTGTGTTTGTGTGCATGTGTGTGCGCTTGCTCTGTTCCTTTCCTTTCCTTTCTTTGTTTGACTACTGAGTGGGGAAAAAAGCGAGACAGAATATAGAGAGATAGAGAGAAGAGTGAGGAAGAGAAACACAGACAGTGGAGAAGTAGAGGATCTAAAACGAGGGTCACTTAGAGAGGCTGAGAAGAAGGGAGACAAAGAGGATTTCTATTTTGGTGCTGTTTTCTTTTTTTTTCTTGCAGGCTGTAGAATAAGAGCAAAAAATATATATAAACAGAAACAACAACAGTGCTGCATGCTTTTGACAACAGTGTCATATTCAGGAGCGGTGTGTGTTTTGTGTGCTGCCTTAGAGCGTGTGTGTGCTGTGGAGGTGGGGGCAGGCAGCCTGTGCAGTTGCAAGGGAAAATACAAGGCACATACAAAGCTGGGAGTGCAGGCAGGAAGGAAAGGCAAGGCACGGAAAGGAAAGGAAGGGAAAGGAAAGGCGGTGGGAATCTGCTGAGCTGGCTGACCCTTCAACTAACAATCCTTTTTTGGATTTTACGCCACCAAACCGACCCTGCGTCTCCCTCTGTGCCCAACCTGAGCGTGGCCACGGTAAGACAAGCTTCCTATCCACAGCCTCTCAGCTGTTTCGCCGCTACAGCTCTGCAGACAAAAGCAGGAGAAAGTTGCTGTGTGTGTATGTGTGTGTGCAGATGGAGAAGAGCTAAGCTAAGAGCTGAAGCTAAGGCTAAAAGGCGTGAGGAATGCAGCACAAAGGGAGCTTGTGTACTCCAGCTGGGACTGTATGTGTAAATGTGTGTGTCTTTGTGGACAGGGTTGAATGTTTATGTCACGGGGCTTCCCAAACTTTTGCATGTGGAGGATGCCCCAAAATAGACATGCACCAGACTATGGACCTCCTTTTCAGAAAAGAGATTTGTCTTGTTCTGGCTGATTGTGTAGCGAAGATGGAGAAAGTAATAGTCATTGTATAGTGACTTCCAGTGCTTTCAATGAATATTCTGAAACTGGACTAATTGGTGCTAAGAAAACAAAAGAAAACCCGGTGGAGAAGAGAATGCAGGAGTTTGAAACCAGTGGTTCATGTCAGAGCAGGGTGATTTAAATGCCCCTGACGGCTCGGCAGCCAGCTGGTTCGCTGATGTAGAAAACCAAACACAAAAGTAGTTAATTTTTCTTTCTTTATCTGTGTCAGTATTTTCTAATTCTTTTGACTCTTTCATCCTCTTCTACCATGCCCTTTTCTCTTTCACCTTCAGTCTTCATGTCCTTTTTTCTGCTTGCATCCCGTCGCCGTCTTTATCCCATAATGAAAAAGGTGACTATTGACCATGGGTCTTGTGACTTTGATGCTGAAGCATTAATCAGAGTGTCTATTTCTACTGCACACACATACCAGCTTATTAAACGTGGTACACGCAATACAAAGTGTGTGTTGTCCTGTCCAGTGGGGGCTTTCAGCTTGTTCTTGTGAGATAGTAGTGTGTGTGAGCCAGCATTCTGTGTGTGCATGTTCCCCCCGTTTATGTGAGAAACACAACACATGTGCCGGTTTCTCCCTGAAGCTACTATTGGTGTCAGTGTGTGACTGCGCTTCCATGCACACACGTGTGTGTGTGTGTGTCTGTGTGTGTGTGTCTAATTAAGTTTGTGCCCCCTGTGTTCAGACCAATTCAGACATTCCTAGAATAAAAGCCTCCTAGAAAGACACCTCACGTATACTACTGTAAACGGATCCCTACAGTACTCACTCATACACACATAGAAGCGCTCAGCTCACATGTGTGTGCGCACACACACACACAAAGCAACATCAGTATTATGATTGCATTCGCCTTCCTCAACCTTGTTCCCCTTGGAATTTCTTCCTTCCTCTCTTTTCATTAGTTCATTACAAGCGGAAGTAGAAAATCTTCTACTCTCTAAAATCAATCATTTGTCTTTCTCTTTTTTTAATTCCTTCAACTTCCTGTTCAGCTGCGATTATCCAATAGTGGTGTGCCAGGCACAGTTCAGTTAGGGTCACCTGCTGTGGACTGGAATACATCATATCTACATGCTCGCTGTCTGACATAGCCTTGCCCGATTAGGAAATACAGTATACAGGACGCAGCCTGCACTACTGCTGCGCTAATCTGTTTATACTGTGCTGCTGGTTCCTAGAATGAATACAGAGCATGCTGTATTACGGAACAATACAATATACCATGTATATATTACATTATGGTATGGCAGAATTGATTGTTTAAGGATGGATTACTTTTTAATCACATCTTGTAAGTGGCATTAAATTTACTGTACAGTGAAAAAGACAACAAATGATATGACGGGAAGAATTAGATTAAAGGTAGATTATACTTTAAGTTATCACCAGCAAAGAGAGCACATATTTAATTAACAGTTGTGGTACACAGAGCAAGATATAGTAGCATTAAATAAATGGTGTAAATTACACAAAACATTAACAGTGCAAATTAGATTTTAACTTCCATTTGCATGTCATGACAAACACTCGCTGTCCAAGCTGCAGCTACCAGACTGGAGACAAGATCTTAAAGTGCAGTGCCACTGATAGACACCAGATGCTGACTTCAAACAATCCTGGTTCCAGTTGAGTCCCACAAAAACATCAGCTTCTCTCTGGAAATACAAAGTCAATCAATTTTTCTGAGACATTATTGTTTTGCTTAATTCAATCTAAATGTACTGCTGGTAATTTTGGATGTGGCTGTGTTAGGTTTGGTGTCTACACAAAAGGCTTATTAGCCAAGTTGTTGATGCTCACATGCAAACAATACCTCGCAAGTTGCCTTTGGTGCCACTAACACAACACATGCGTAAATGCAACTGAGCATATTTTTACGCTTCGAGTCGGATTCACAAGAAATTAACATCAAATAAACACAGTTGAAACAAATATTCTAGTTTCTCCAGTGGTTCTACTAATCTGCTAATATATTATTTTACAGTGTTCTGTAAAGCTTTTAATCATGATGTTGTGATCAAACAGATAAAAACTGATAAATATTTTGTACCCTGGTAACACTTATTGTTTTGTTGTGGTTTTGAATGATAGTTTTCTGTTATTCCTGTATGGGCTTCCAATTCACGAGTGAACATGAGTCAATATAAACACAAACACCAGTCTTGCATGAGACTCGTTTAAGCGAGCTGCTTGTTCTATGCGTCCAGCGTAGATATTACGTAAAGCTTATAGAAGACCTTGTCTTGTTGTGTGATTGACATTGCGTAAGTTGGACTTTCTAAACCTCTGTTAAACTGTAATGTTAGCATGTGCTACTCAAATGTGTATAGTCCATCAGCTAGTTAACTAAGTAAATGGCTGATTTTTGTATATGGTGCAAACCTTGGAATTTTCAGTGTTATTATGCACAATATGATTTTGACATTACTGTCATCAAACAAGTCTGTGACTTCGAATGTAGTAAGTGGCAGAAATCAACCTTTTTAAATTTTAGCGTGCTAGCCTTATCAGTTAGATAGCATCCAGTCTGAGCTGAGGTTATCGCGCAAAGCCGACGCTGCAGGTGACGCTGCAGACGCCTTTTGCAGCGTTGAAATTCAACTAGCTCAAGTGCAAACCAGATGGGATCATCGCATGTTGTGGCGTCCACATTATGGGATCACTTTGCAAGTAATCACGACACACTGCTAATCATGAAAGTTCAGAAACATGACATCCTCCACTGGTTTATTTGCAGATTTTGAAAAAAAATGCAACTACCAAAAAAACCCAAACCCCAGTTTTTGTGCAACTTGCCTTTTAGAGAACAGCAAGCAGTCAAACAAAAAGTACAAGGATTACATTTTTAGTTGTACATAAAGCGACAGTATAGTGTCATCCATACCATGATTTGACTGACTCCATTACTCTCCATTATAGCTGCTGTTTTTCTGTAGGCTACAGTTTTGCATAGTCATTAGTTGGGAGAGGGGATGACCCCACCCAGTTGTAAGCACATTTTTTTGCTGATGCCAATAAAATGTGAAGAGGATGACAGCTGATCCTGGAGCTGCCTGTGTAGCAACATGATATTTGCTGCACTTAGCCATTAGGACACCACCCAAACCTCCCATCCCCATCATTCACCAACCCCGTCCTTGTGTTCCTCTGCAGATGTGCATATACACACAAACACACATGGAGAGGAATTGGGGGAGAGAAGGGGGTGCTTTTGTGATTGAATTTGTGTGTGCTTCTCTCCTCTTTACCCCTCCTCAGCCTGGGGGCAGTCCCCCCACAGCTGAAGGGGGAGATTGTGCATTCACTGGAATGGAGGTTGAGATGGCAGGGGGATGAGGGCTTGGGGGGGTGATTGAGTGTGCTGCCTGGAGAAGAAAAAGGGAGACCGAAAGAAGAGACGAGGGGGAGGGGGCGCCTTGTGTTTGAAATGGGGGAGGAGAAGCAGAGGAGCAGACAGGCAGGAGAAGAGGTTCAGGGGTGGAGGTGAGGGGAGCTTGGCTGGCTGGCTGGCTGGCGCCGTGGCTGAGTTGTGTCTGTGGGGAGAGAGGCTGCAACTGGGCTAATAACAGCTCGTGTAAAAGTAATAATTTGAGACTTTCATGTAAATAAACGCCTGTTTGTTTCTTGGGTTGGATGTTCTGTTGTGTTATGTAACGTTAGTAAATGTAATTTTTATCATCTGTAGTTCTAAACACTGGTGTGAGATGGGACAAGTTCTGTGGTACACAGGGTTCGATGTGCTTCGTTCTGAAAGTTGTGACATGGGTGTTCATCTCAGTTCATGAAGTTTGACGTAATAAGCAACAGAGACTTCTTGCTTGTGGCGACTTTTAGGCAGTGGTCATTGTACTTCTTTCACACATCTTTGTGCAGTTTATCAGAGAGTAAGAACCATCATGTTTGTATGCTCAGATTTTCAAATTAAACATTAAACATGGTCTTTAAGGAAATGTTGGGTAGAATTTTCATCTGAGGCTACATTAATGCGTTTTGGATGTATGTTGGACACTGATGATGGTTTGTGCTGAAGGAATATCAAACAATGTCCAGTATTTTTTAGTTTGGAGGGACACAAGCATCACTCAACTGTGTACATGTTGTGGGGGGACCCAACTGGCGTTATACTGTCTCCAAATCATTTCTGAGCTACAGTTGCATATTTAATACGACATGTAGATTTTTGCAATTTGTAGCAGTTTCTCCTCGCTCAGCAGTCAGCTGCTCAGAAAACATAATTAGGAGAATTTGTGCTAATTCTATCAGCTCCCAGGCTCTGTTACCAATGTTCAAACATACACACACATGCTTGAATACAGTAGCTGTACTTCTGAGGTAAAGTGCTCTGGTCTGATGCTTTATCTGTGAATACAAAATCACAGTTTGTTAAGGCTGAGAAGGATAAGGCTTAGGTGGTTAATTCTATTATGCAGGGTCAAAGAGTTCAGGCAGATTAGTTTTGCCCTTGGAGCTAATATCCAGCACAGAAACTAGAAGGAGCTGCACATGACACACAGAGTAAGACAAAGGGAGTGACAGAGACATGATGGCAGACAGAAAGTTGAGGCTGTCTGGAAGGTCAGAGCCACGTGCTGCAGCCTGACTAAGTTATTTATTTAGGTACATTCAGAGACACACAAGGATAAGAGACAAAAGAAACAACTGGAGATGAAGGAGATGTCTTGGGAAAAGAAAGAAAAATAGCCATGCTGAAACATTTTGAATGCACCCACACACTCTAACACACACACACACACGTACATCTCACAGAGCCACGGAGCCCACTGGCAGATGTTGTATGCTGAGTGTGCACATGGCTTCTTTGTGTGACGGAGATAGACTAGAATTTGTTGATTTAAGGTAATAGCTTCCAGTTGCCTCAGACAGGAGAGGGGTGTGTCACTGCTACCAGGGATAGACAGGGGATTGGCAGCCTGAGTAAAGTCCATAATACACACACTTTACGTAAATACGCAGGGATTGTGTGACTGGCTTCTGTACACTAGATCTTGTGACCGACTGACACAGGTGTCCTTATTGCTTGGCTGATTTCATCACTGTATGAAAAGGGTGTGTGGAGCTGTATGTTTATAGCGTCTGTTACATAATGAGTGTAAAGGGTTGTAGATTGTTAAAGTGAACTTGCTCAGTAATGAAGGCCAAAGAGTTTTTTTTTTATAGAGCGCATGATGAAAGGAGAGGTTGTGAGGAAAGAAGATAAAGGTTAGCTTAGCAGGTATTTAACTGTCTAGTCATGAGTTACATGACTAGACAGTTCTGTCTTTGCACCTTTTCCTGCTTGAAGCACACATTTATTTCCTCATTAATGATGCATGAATATCCCTGGGATACAGGAGTGCATGTGCACTGTGTGCATTACTAGCTCCTTGCACTATAATGTTAGTAATATCTGCACAATCCCACTGACACACTGGGAAGCAGCAGCTGCTAAATGCATACAGTGAAAACCACAAAAACGAGAGTGTGCAATATACAGTAGGTGCACAAACAGATTGACAAACACACAGTTGGACTGTTCTGTGTCTTTATGTGCTCTGTAGTTGCAAGGGACAAACACGAAGCCTCTCTGAAGGCTTCAGCTCTGATACTGTTGTGTCTTTTAGTTTTCTGTGTTTCTTTATTTGTAAAGCTGAGTGGATGTATTGAAGACCTCTCTCAAAAGGAGGCGCAGGTTAGGTTGCGCTTGCCTAGTTTGTCTCCCTGGTTTTAACTACTTAATTAGTCTCCCTGCACATGTGCACATCCAATTTTACTTTTACTAAAATATTAGTAAAAATATCAGGCTTTTTGTACTTTATGAACTTATGCATTCATAATGGTAGGCTACAAAGAAAACTAGCAACAGTCCCCTTTGGACTGAGGAGCAATTTTTCTTGGTATGATCCAGCTATTATTATTAATATAATTATTATTATTGTGCCTTGTCTTCACTTCTTCTCTAACTACTATCTTACTCTATTATTTGTCTTAACTGCATACAAAGTCGCACCTTTCCTTTCTTTCTTTCTTCTTCTCCTCCACTTTCTGCTCTTTCCTGCTCTTCCTTTGTCCCAGTGTTACATCACCTGTCTCTTTAACCCAGTTCCACACTGAACCCTGACCCCTCTTACTTGTATAACCGCCTGACACTGCCTTGCATGTGTCTTACTGTCTTTCACTCCATTGCTTCTCAATATGTGAGTCACAAAGCCTTCCTTGTTGATAAGTTCTTTCACATTTGCATTCCTATTGCAATTGCATTTTAGAAAATGTATTTATGTGTGCAGACTTGTTGTATGTTTGCACAAATGACAGGTGTGCAGTAAACAAAGCTGGAGAAAATCAAAGCACTGTCTGTCTTGGAGTGTTTACAAGGATATCTGTGTCTAGGCATTAGTGTGTCTGGAGGGCAGAGACTGCACTGTGACCTTTATGGGTCTGATTGTTTGTGTGTTTGCCTCCAGACCAGTAACATGATCTGTCTTGAGGAGTCAAACCCTCCATCCTCTCTAAGTCTTTCCCTGTCTATTCACATCCCGCTCTCTTTCCTCTTTCCCTCATTCTGTGCTTAATATAAACCTTTAGATCTGTGTAAATCAAAACCTACAAATACTACGTATGTAGATACAATGTAACTCTCCAGTCACACACACTGGGTCCAGATGGCTTTGATTGTTGATATCAGAGAAAGAAGATGTTTGCATGATCTGTGTTGATGTTGTAACTGTTCCCTTTGTTTAACCAGAGTTGGCTGTCTGGATGATGCTTTTACTGTACTAGGCCGATACAATATTTTGTGTGTGTTTGTGTGTTGGGTGGGGCAGGGTGATGGAGGTCATGAGACATGCTGACTCTCTCCCAGAGGATTTCTATCACTAATGTATAGAATTACAAGCTTCACAGTGTGTGTACTCAAGCTCCTCTCTGTATGTCAACACTGCATTTTGCTTTCTCTCCCCTCTACGTCCATTCTGCTGAAACATGGATAATCTGCAAAATATATATATATATATATGACCCTAAATATATTTTGTCTGCATGAAAAAAACATGTCCAGGCTGTTTAGTAGCT
>OMLM01000019.1:1337-58028 GCA_900302695.1 Helostoma temminkii | reverse complement strand
GCTGGGGCCCCAGGTTCCTCAGTGAGCATGAGCTTGTGTGTGGTTTTGGCAAAAGGGACAAGCTATTTCTGGCATTCATCACTGGCTGTACATTCTAAGCAAGTCTGGGTTTATTGTTTACTA
Source organism: Helostoma temminkii (assembly GCA_900302695.1). NCBI lineage: Eukaryota > Metazoa > Chordata > Actinopteri > Anabantiformes > Helostomatidae > Helostoma > Helostoma temminkii. Next base: position 57,905 of record OMLM01000019.1, on the reverse strand, counting down.
TTTATCATATTTCACATAGCCTCATATTACTTTCCTACTTCTTTCTTCTTTCACTAACCCTGTCGCTCCTTTTCTTTCCCCTGAACTAAAATACCTTCAGACTCAGGATGTTGTACAGTGATTCTGAGAAAAAAGTGAATCCATTTGCTAAAAAGTGGATTCAAAGACATTAAAATAAATACTTTGAGTCCTTGGGTAAACATTTTACCATCAACACCTCAACACAATGGATGACTTCAACAATATCATGTTTTCAAAAACAGAGAAAAGAAACTTAAAATTGGAAGATTGTCTGCAAAAATCATAAATCCTTGATGGCAGCAACTAAAATGGTACATTTTTGATTTTGTCACACAATCATGTTTGTCTGTGAGGAACAAAAGTCTAGCAGACTTCTTTTTTACCTTATCAGTGGAAAAGTAACATCTTTGAGCACTTCAGGGCAAAAAGATCCATGTCTACAAGCCATCCGAGCACAAATGGCTTTAAAATACGTCAGACTTTAGCCAAAGACGTGCAGACAAAATGCTGCTGGTAAAGCCTGCAAGCCTTTAGGAGAGCTTTTTAAATGCCAACTCTGATTTAATCGAATGCATTCTAATTAGACTGTTGCTCTCAGCAGAACATGTTCCTTTACAGCAGAGAGAGACAAAGACACTTATGGGTGAGTGATAACTAGTCACCTTGATGGAGGATAATCAATATATAGCCAAAATACTCTTTAGATGCACTTACACTAACGAGTGTGGGTGGTCCGGGAGGGGGCGGGTCTGTCGCTGTGGAAGCAGTGGTTACATATTTAGAGGAGGGTGGATGCTAATGACAATGTAGTAAAGTGTTTTATGTGTGAGAAAGACAGAGAGGCTCTGCAACGTCACTCATTTACATAACACTACTGTCAGCTGCAGTAAAAGGGGCTCTTACTTTAATGGTGTGTGTGCTGGACCCGCAGGGAGACACAGTAGGAGGTTAGAGAATACACACACACACACACACACACACACACACACACAGTAAACGGCTAACAAATGAGTTAAGTGTGATGTAAATGGCTCGTCTTTTTATAGTCTTTTTTTATCCCTACTGTTTGTTCCTGTTGAACAGTCAGTGACAGCTCTCTCTGCCATTCAACCCTTTCACCCTAAACTTTACCTCCATAAAAGATGCTCTCAGTGAGATTGCAATGCCTAAATATGAAAGGTCTTCTCCCATTTTAATTCTGTTTAACTAGCGTGTTGTGACAGATCGGGAAAGGCCACTTCCTGGTGTATCACAATAGAGATGCTGATTTGAATGGAGGTCAACTGTTGGTTCCACTTAGTCTCTGATTTACCAAACAAATGCGGAGAAGGACAGCCACTGCTATCCTGTTTGGTGTAACTAGATGCTGAATTCTACTTTTCAAACAAATATCCTAGAGAGCAGATTGTTCACTACATACATCCACACTCAGGTGGTTTATGTTCACATGTAGCTCCACACAGGCCATTTTCTTCAAATTATCAACATATCATTTCAGCACTAGATAATGCAATAACCAACACATCTTGGTTTACAAAGAAGAGCTAAAACAGATAAAAAGAGATTAAATTTTGCATATACATGTCTTTGTACACACTCATGTTCATGGGTAATGATGGCTCTCCTTTTGTGCGTGTGTAGTGTCTTTACACGTCAGGAAAGTACGACAGAAGCAGCTTGTTCCTGTGTGTTTGTGCGTGTACAGGTGGCCCAGATACAGAGTTGGAGATTTGAGGCACATTAAAAAGAGAATGGCTGTTATTACTGTGTCCTTGGAGAAGCTGCTCTCTGTCTCCACACTTTCCATTTACCATTTCTTTTGCTTTGTGGTAAACAAAGCAAAGGGTTAAATATGAGGTCCAGTTATTTGTCATCTCTTGGCAAAAACACACACAAAAAGAATCGTTATGCAAGTCTGACATAACAAAAAATGCTTTTTATTTCACCTGTCCTCACTGTTTTTCCTGTCTGTTGATGCAGCGTACACACTGGGCATGGCCTCCACCTGTTTGCTATTTTAAGGCCCACAAGCTGGAAACCTGGTGGACTGACTAAACTGGAATAAAACTGCCCTCTGCTCTGGTTTTCATCTTGAGGGATTTAAATTACTGCAAGCTGCTACACCACTAAAATATTTCAAAATAATGATCGTCAGGTTTCTCAGGAAATTGTGTGGAATCGGTAAAAGATGGACAGTGCCACTGCCAGCCAGTGAATCAAACCACCCTGTTCTTTTTCTAATACATTGCACAAGGACAGAAATTTCTCCCCTCCAGCATTTCTCTTGTGATCACATTGGTCAATCTATTGTTAGGCAAAAGGTTTGGCTTATTGAGCCATAACCAAAACTTTTCCTTCAAAGTAACATTTTCACTTGCCTCGAGGAACTGTAATCTCCCTTTAACCAAACTATTTGATATTAAGGTTTGGGATTTAATGAGGGATGTGGCCTTAGCCAACCTTTGACTGCCTTTAATTTAGGGCCATTCAACTACATCAAAACCTCAGATGAAGTTGAAGAGTATTTTCTAGCTAAGAGACAGTAAAACAGAACTTGTTTGCAAAGTACCTCCACCTAAATTCTCTTAATGGCCTTCCTGTCCTGTTGAGTCCTAACTGATCTAAATTAGCAACACTGACACAAATGAATAAAAGTCTTAATTTCACTTTGCACCTTGTGAGATGCCAGAACACGTTGTAGCAAGAACTTGTTCTGAACCTCCATTAGATTGCTTTGACCTCTGGTCATGTCTCTAATCAACCCCCAACACTCTGCCTCGATCGATTGATGGAAGGGCTTCAATTCGAAAGCCCGTAAATCCATACAAGCCATCAGGGATCCTAGAGGCCACTGCTAACTCACTAATAGCATCGCCAGTGTCTTTTAAAATCTGTTGGCTTTAAATCTGTTTTAAAACTGCAGCCAAATAATGCCACAACTGCCTAACAAAAGCACAAAGAGCCTTGGAGATTTGGTTTAATGGCACACTAAAAATAGAAATAGGTTTGCCTGAAAATCTGTGAGTGGGAGAACAGGTGTTTACTACCCTAGTGTGTTTTGTCCCGCTTTTCCTTTCCTTAGTGAAGCCTTTCTGTGCTTATCTACAATCCATGACACACCCAGTATCTGTGCTCTCTCTCTAGATCCCCTGAGGCAGTTTAAAGGGATCTCTGTGTGTGTGTAGCCCTAGTAGCTCTAGTAGAAATGATGGGGTTATTCATCATCGGCCAAGTCTCTGCAAGCAAAGCAACTACCCTCTCGTTCTCTCTATCTATTTATCCGTTGAAAAGATGCATCTGAATAATGACAGGTAAAAGAAAATCCTCTTTACTTTATCCTAAGCTCTTTATACTCTTTTTGCATTCATTTTACTTGACCTTCTACAGCCCCGGTCATGTTGACAGTGCAAGCTCTTCCTGTTGCATTTCACAATTTTTTTGTTTGTTTGCTTGTTTTTTTTTTAAATAATGTGATGATATGTAAATGAAGATTAATCCGCAGTTCCCTTATTAAAAGCCATTCTTTAACTTGAGATACAAAATTGTAAATGAATCGGCCCATATGTTAAATCCATATGGGAAGATGTTAAAACCAATTATAGTCTCATTTGGGAGATCCCATTTCCATGAGTGCACATGTAAATCACAGCTCGCATCCTCTCTGATTCTCACTCAAACACGTGTGCTTTCACAAATGCAGGTCATATTGCATAGATCAAAATCTAAATGGATTTTGGCTTAATATCTGCCGAAATTCACATGTTCTGAAAAATACACATATGAATACACACATACATGCTGCGGGGCCGCACAGCTCCATTATTTTTCTGAAGTGGCTTTTCAATTCCATGGCTTATGCTCAAGGGTGTGTGTGTGTGTGTGTGTGTGTGTGTGTATGATTGTGCGATACTGTGATGGGTGAGAGGTGCTTGACAAAGATTGTGACATAAACCATTTATAGTGCTGTCCTAGTGTTTGAGTGCAGGCGTGTGTGTGCGTGTGATTGGTGTTGACGTTAAATACTCTGTGCAGACCAGTTTGAGGCAGAACAAATACAATAGTGAGGAAAACATAAAAAGAGTAGACTTGAGAAGGAAAACAGCAAATCATGTTGGGAAGAAGATTTTTTGATGGGAATGAAGTGTATTTCCTGCATTTTGCTCCAATTATCAAGAATTAAAAACTTGTGTGTGCAGTATTTGCGTTAATGTTTAACAGAGTTGCATTTTCACAGATGCAGCTCACATCTGGACATAGCCAGTTTGAAATGTGTTCTCACATGAAGGAAATGGTCTGTTTGATTTTGGTGAGGGAGGGTCTCTGGGCAGAGTGTGCAGGAGGCACAACGTGACACTAAAAGTTTGCAGTGGAAATCAGCTGTGTTTTGGTTATAGCGCAACAAAGTAGAACCAATCACATAATTAGAAATGATGTGTTGTGTGTATAATCCATGTTTCCTGAAGGAGAGAAGTGTGATATAGCACACTAGTAATGTCCGGAGAAAGTAGCATGTGTGACAGCAGCTATATGACAAACAAAACCAAACTACAACACAAACTACCCACTGGTGACAAAAAACAACCACTGTGCATTTTTTATACACAGATTAAAAGCTAAATTAGCTGTTGTGAGAGATGAGATGTGAGGTTCTAATTTAAAATAATGCTCACTCATTTATACAGTGGTGGTCTCACATCTGCTGGGTTACCACATGGGGATGGTTTCAGGTTTCCACTGATGCTACAGATAGTTAATAGGTAGTCGGCCATTCAGGCAGCAAACACAATAGAAACGCAAAATTAAGTTTGTCTAAGAGACTGTGTGTAGAGACAGCATAATAGGCAGGCAATTAAGAGAGAAATCTTTGACACTTGCAGGGGTGTATTGTGCTGGCTTGTAGCCTCGTGATGGCAAATCAGGAAAATCAGTGAAAACAATTAGAAGCAGGAAAGAAGAAAAAGCGAAGGACACATGCAGATTGAAGGCAAATGGATTAAACTTTGTACACAAAGCACCAATTTGTGCCTAGGGCAGTGACATTTTTCATCTTTGTATCCCCCCGGCATTGTCTAGACTTCACAATACAAAACATGTCACTTGGGTAATTGGGGGCATTAAAAGTGAACAGTTGAATCTGCATAATTAAGAAGCAAACTAAAAGCAACAAAGAGAAACTTAAAAACAATATGAACAGAGAGTGATCAGTGGTAGAATGTGTGAAGGAAAAAGCAGGAAAACATATAGACATGTGACAGAATAAGAAGCAGAGGCGGTGACTGAGATTTTCCACCTGCTGTTGTTTTACTATTCCAGCAGCAGTTAAGAGTCTAATTGATTACCATGACCCCTGTTTTCCAACTGCAGTTTCTTCATTGATCCAGTTACGGCTGCCACTGCTCAACTCTCTCTCCAAGTGGTCCTCCTAGTCATTACTGCCACAAAGACGACCACTTTTCTCTGCGGTCTCAAAAATGACTTCAGTGTAAAACCTCAGTCAAGTCCTGAGAGATTCTCAGATCAAGTAGAGAAACACTCTAAAGACTAACGCCAGACTTTTAACACACTGTGTGTGGGTTCACATGTCAGTGAGACGATGAAATCTGAGAATATGTGTGTTAAAAAGGACACTGGTAGCCGGATGGTGATCACACATTACACGTAGTTCTACTGGGGAATGTACCTTTGTTTCATGTCACACCCCCTCGCCACATAATATCCTGCCTGTTTCTCCACTGTCAAAACTATAGTAAATAAAGTAAATGCCCAACAACATTATTAAAAAGATGACTAAATACAGCACAGATGAACGCAATACTCACTGAAAGGCCTGTACAACTTCCAAAGTTATCCCAGCTGCAACTGCTTCATCTTCTGTGGTGACAGTTTGGAGGTGAACACATGAAGTGTTCATGTTACAAAGTAATCCACCATGAATGTGCACTAGATTTCTAGACACCTTGCCTAATAAGGTGCATATTGGTTTGCAGAAAAATTTCAATCTGACCCTATCCCAAAGGTTCTGTTCAGTAGCAACTGGACTTTTTTTAGTTCCTAAACGCATTTCACCTTCCACAGAGAAGACGTCATCAGAACTGACCCTATTTTGACATCCTTCCATTCAAATTAATGTTTACAGCTGTGTTTTCTTCCACACACAGGGAACACAGTGAGTCTGAGCGTGGGCCTGAGAGTCTAGGTTTAAAGCCAAGACAGTTGCTATTGGCCCTAAATATTTATCCATATATATATACACATACATATGTATACATATTGTTCTAATCTGGAGGGATTCATAATAAACATAAGAAATTCGATCTACGAAATTACATAACTAAGTAAAGATGGGCATAATCCTGCTTTTGACACCCAGTAGCTAAAGTATAAGAACCTGTTTATAGTAATAAATGTAGCGGTGCATCTACACTTGTTCTTCCTAGCATACTATAATGGACATTAGTCATTTTTTTTGCCATATTCAAACTGCACACATTCCACCGGCAGCAGACTCTTATGTTCTGCTACTTTACCTTGAAATCAATTTCATGTTAGGTCACAGCATTTGTGTGTCCTCTAGTAGAGGTTGTAACCTGTACTGCTGACTGTGTCTCCTTTCCTAAATTAAAAGACTGCATCACATTACATACTGCACACACACACACGCACAAAGACAATCTACAAACACACTAAGCACAGATACACACACCCACACACAGCACATCGTATTACCAATATAAGGGCAAAGCTATTGCAGCTAGCACAAAGAAACTCGATAAGCTTTTAACATTCATTTAGCCTGGACGGCAGGGCTGACTATAGCTTTACCAACTAGATCTTATAGCACATACACAGAGAAAGAGATGGGGCCAACAGAGATGGATTGAGGCTGACTTTACATTACCATCTTCTGATAGCACAGTGAGAGAGAGAGAGGAACTGCTAAGAGGGGTTGAGAGAGATGTAGAGGTGGGCAGAGAGACAAAGACAGAGTACATGCTGAGGAGGGAGAAATGGCTAAATATATAACAAGTGGGTTCAAAAAACAGAGACTGTTGTGCTGGTTGTGTAGATCAATTCAACGCACACTCACAGTCAATAAAAGTAACAGTAAACGAGGTAGATTTGTTTCCAGCTTTACCGTATTGTAACACGGTAAACTATCTTGTTTTAGGTCTTGGTGGTTTGGTACATCTTCTCTTACAATGGTTCAACATGACATATACTGAAATTATTGTATTCTTGGCTTCACTGAACTATTCAGATTCTAACATGCTGATTAATTTGGCGTGAGCATGATTTTAAAAAAACATCTGGTGAGGAGAACGAGAGGTAGGAAGAAGGGAAGTGATGGTGGAGATCAAGAGAGTGAGGCAGAGGAGGTACAGAGGTGTAATCAAGAGAGATAAATGAACATCACGTCCTCAATGTATCTGCGTGGCAGGGTGGGGCTGAATGATAAAACTAGCATCCAGATATTTAATGAATCTCTCATTTGTATGCTCTATTTTAGGACTTACCATTACTCAAAACTAGTTAACATGTGTACTTATGTCTCGGTGGATGCATGTATCTTTGCATATCAGCTTTCGAGCAGAAACCAGTCAGTTAGGAGAAATGAGAGTAAAGTGAAGAGGGAGGGAAAATAAAACCTGAAAACTAAAGGGCTCAGGCAAGAGAAAGGACAAGGTAGGAGCAGGGGTTGTGTGTCTTGATATAAATAGAAAGGAAACACAAGCAAACGCCCTTGACAGGGCAACTTACAACTTAGAAATTATGTTTCATATTTCATAATGTTTTCATTTTAAGTCATATTTGCAGCAGGAATGAAATGGCGCACACATCTATAATAACATCTCCTGTGTATCCTCATGTTTATGGACGATGATGACAGCTTGTTGGTCAGCTGACATTTTGAATTTAGGTTTAAATTAAACGTATCAGGAGCCTTAAATGATCTGTTTATTACTGTCGTGAAGCTACAATATACAACCTTTAGAAACCAAGCTAGCAGTAGCGCTCTGAATGAAAACACTTTGCTCCATCCTGCCCACACCTGACCCACTACATTCCACTGTGCTCTTCCCAGCCACTCAGGTATCAAACTGATGAAAGTAAAATAAAAAACTTATCGGTCAACCAGAACTATTTAGAACCATAAAAAAAAATGAAGCTTTGAGCTTAAAGCACACAAGCAAAACATCACTAGCAGCATGCTAAAAACTAGAGGGAGCCATTTCTGTGGCATCAAAAGTACAATTCCCTCTCGAATTGATAAGACTTAATACAGCTCACTGTTGTTCAGCTTAGCTTTCCATTATTCAGGCATATGGTGGATATTCTTTGCTGATTTCTCATTGCCACGGGCTTTCAGCGGGTCTTAAAATAAACAGCTAAGACGCTGTGATCCTAGGAAATCACCAGATATACAGTAACTTTCATACGAAGCCAGTTATTAAGTCTGCGTGTTTTTCACGGTGCCAGCTTAGAACAGAAAACCATATACTGTAGTGTTTTGCTGCAGCTCTTCTCTATTTCGCTCCCTTCCACTTCTTTTTTCTCTTCTCTCCCCAGATGCCTTTTAGAGTTGTCATTGGAGAGTGACCTGTATTATCTATCTCTGACTCTCTCTCCCCAGCTCTGCCTCTTTCTCTGTCTGAATGGAGATTTAGATAAGACAGTCTGAGCTGCAAGAGAACTGCCGCTGAATACCAAGAGACAGGCTAAAAGAAAGAGAGAGAGAGAGTGAGTGAGGTCGGAGAGGTGCAGGGAGTCAGGGCCAGATTTACGGAGCCATTTGCACCTAGCTTCAGACTCTGGAGGTTCCTGCGGCTAGAGAGGTTGCTCTTATTTATCAAGCAGATTCACCAGGCTCAAATTGCACTTTGACTGTCATCTGCAGCTCAACTTTTCATGACTGAGCTTCACCCTTCTCCTTTAAACATTTGCATTCAAGAGAGAAACTTCCCCTGTTCTTTCTCTTTGTATTTCTTATCTTGTATGTGTGCGTTTAGGGATGGGAGCTGTTTTAATCTGCCTGGCACGCACATACACACACAGTCCACCATTTAAAATGCCCTCAAGGTGATCGATGAGGTGGTGATGGAAATGTCATCTGCTACCAATACATTTATCATCTCTCATCCAGCCTCATGAATTTCTCCTTTTCATTTTCAATCATTTTTGCTCTTTTACCACAAGACCATTTGAATGTGGTGATTCATAGTACTGCCAGTGGTTTTCTCTGAGGAGGCAGACCAAGCGTGCAGGCATCCATTGCTCTGACTGGACTCATTAATTAGTGGGCAGGACAATGATAGCCTGTCTTTACATGGACCCGTGTGATGAAGCGATAAATAAAGAGCTGGGAGCGCCTGAGATCTCCAATTAGGGATGATCATAAAGAAAACAAATACCAAAATGACCACAATTCTACATCTAACACTGCTTGATTTGTATGGGAAAGTTTGGATCCGAAGAAGCAAATTAACACATGACGAGTCAAAAACTAGATGGAATTTCACTCTTCATCATTGGGTTATATACTATAAAAAAGCAGTGGTGCAGTGATGTAATATGTTATTGATCCCTGGAGAGAATTCCTCTTGTTTTTGTCCCTTTGCCAAACAGGTGAGTACAGAGAAGAGAGTCTGGATAGGGAAGAGATACTCACAGAGGGTTTCCTGGATACACAGATGATTAGTTGCACATGACAACAGTCATAAGCTCAAACAGTTCTAAACACCTAGAAAATAAAAATGAACACCAAAATGAAAAAAAGAACATTTAAATTAATATTCTAAAAATTTTAAATATACACAGTGTGGTATCTAGAAGCAACACTCCACTGTAGTGAGATGTGAGGTTGAATGGTTGATTTTCTAATGCTGTGAACACACTTTGAAGAGTAAAACCATCATCAGACTACAGTTGTGAGAAGCTATTATGAATTCAGGTGAGTGTGCATTTATGTGTGTGTGTGCACGAACTAGTGCAGGAGTAAGAGAGCGTGTCATACAATAACAAACTATCTAAATGAAAATCAAGTGAGGCAAGTCATAACTGAGTGTGCACTAACATACATAAGCAAACCATCCATGCAGAATTGAATATTTAAAAAGCATATTTGTTTGCTCCCCTGCCTTCTCCTATTTACCCATCATCCATCTCTTTCCTCGCTCTTCATCCCTCCTCCCCACACCGTGCCCTGATTCTCTCAGCCTCTAAGTCAACTTTCAGGCAGAATGTACTCGCACTGTTGGTGACACGCATCTGTTTGTGTAAGCACTCATGTCTCGTGTGCATGGTAAAGTTAATGTGGGACTTTTGTCTGCTGTTGCCTGTTTTGTTGCTGCAGAGTGTTTAAGATGAGTTAATGTGCATTTGAACATGCGTGTGCATAATGCAAATGCATAGGTAGAGCCGCTGTGAAAGAAACTGAAATACGGTCAGATATATTTGACTATTAGATGTTTATACATTTATTTAGAAATGTGACTAAGCCAATGATTTTGTATTTTGTTCATTCTTTTTTTGATTAGGCCTAATTTACGTTAAAGTGAGCCATGGAAGAGGCTGAATCTGTATTTACCCGTGGATCACAAATCAAAATTTTGGAAAAACGAATGTTACGGCTTTTAAAAGAGAGACGGGGAGCTTGACAAGCCAGTTGTAATTAGCAAACTGTGCTGTGCTGCTGTAACTACACCGACAGTACAACTAACCTTAACTCACTTGAGATGCGACACAGCATGACCGTGCACTTTGGCATCGCCCCTTCGGGTTCACCGCGGTTGGAGTGTGGATTGTATCGTATCAGAAGTTCCTACACATCTATCTTTAATGTATCGATCCATGACAGTTTTCATGTCTATATTATATAGTGTTAATTTAAGCAAATCCACATAGTATCCACCGTTTACTGTTTGAATTTGTGCCTAGAAAGTTGTGCAGTACAGTGGCTGTCTCTCGGCTTCAGATGTTGCAGTTTTATTTTCTGGTTTGTGCCCCTCTCTTTGTCTCTCCATCAGCTTTCGCCTTTGGCAAAGATAATCTCCATTGCCGATTTGTTCTGTCTCTTCTCGTTGATGCTCACAAGGTTGCACATTATAGGAGAGGCAAACAGTGAAACAGAATGCAGTGCAGTTATTCTGAAATTCACAACCAGCAGGTAGAAATACAGGCTCTTTGTCGCAACAGCAGTGTAAAAGAAGAAGCCTGTGTTACAAATGATTTTGGAAAGTAAATGCCTGCTATTCCACTAGTTCTTTTCATGTTTACAGTGCACCCCCCCCACTCCAGCCTGGGTTTTCATTTGTGCTCTTTCATAAGTTTTGCATCATATCCTCAAAATCAGTTTCTGTTGAATCTGAAAATCAGGAAGCTGAGTTCTTAAGTTTCCCTATTTTATTTTCATAGTGATAAACCTGTACAGAAAAATACTTTCCATGAAATGCAAAGAAAAAGTTAATATAAGAGATACAAATGACAAGGCTGTGCAGAAAATAACTTAAAGGGGCTAAATCAAGCTTCTGGCCTTAGAGCAATAAAGATCTCTGTGGCCAAGGGAATGCTGAGGGTGAGTTTTAAATTACATCATTGCTTTTTAAAATTGCTGCTTTTCATAAATGCGTGACGAACGTTTGTCTTCCCCAAGGACAGAACTAATTTTACAAGAAACCAATGTGGAAAATAAACACGGGCCACAATTTACAAAGGTATCATCAAAAAGAAATGTTTTAGAAAATTCAGCCACTACGCAATGGATTTAAGGTGTAATTACAAAGTCTGAACAATAAAGTCAGATAACATGAGCATCCTGCTGGCATTGTAGACTTTCTATAAAGGTATTGGAAGTACAACCAAATGTTTCATAAATGCTGCTAAAAAATGAATTACTGCCTCTGTGAAAGAGAGAAACAAAATAAATCTAAGTCCCGAGTCGTCAAACTATTGGATTCAAAGTTTATCTCCATTACAACCAAAAATTGAAAAACTGCTTTATGAGATAACATAAAATTTAGCCTTTTAAATTAGAATTAAAAAAAACAAAAAGTAAAGTTGAAGTTGAAGGTAGACATTAAGTTCTTTTTGCCACTGGAGATGGAAAGGATGATCATACTAACTTCTATCTTTCAGGATTATCTAACCACATAGAGCTATTTCAGAGCATCTGACAGAGAAGCAGTTTTATATTTTCAGATGAGGAAGTGGAAAACTACTCGACTGTCTAGGGCAGGTATTGTAGGAGTAGCACTATTGTGGAAGCAGGATGTCTGAGCTAGAATAAAAAAAACAGGCCTATAGTTAACAACCAATTCCCTTTAATATAGCTGCCGTTACTTACACCTCCATCTCCTGTGTTTATTTTAGATTTAGCAATGAGTCAGAGAGGAGGAAGATGAGGAGGAGGATTGCCTGAAGAACAAAAATATATATATGAAAGAAACTGTTCACCAAAAAATAGGTTAAAGTGTGTAAACAGTGACACTGTTAAATGCAGGAGAAATTGACTTTACACAGTGGTTCAAAATTTAGACAGGTATCACAAATTCCTGAACCACTGCCTGGGTTGCCACTTCTATTTCCCACAATGCTTCAGTGTAACTGTGAGCAAAGGTGTGATGCAGGGAAATTATAGCAAGTGAACAATGTATGAACAATGTGTGTAAGGTATGTGTGTGAAGGTCCACACGTGCATGGACCAGCAAATGGTAACACTTCAGCATGAGTTTACATTCATGCAATGAAATGTGCTTGCGGAAAGCCCATGCACCTGCGAACGCATACTAGCACGCGGATAATCCTGACACAGCTGGGATCCACCAGCGCTCGCCAGCCAATATGTGTGCGAATGTGTGTATGGAAATGTGTGTGTGTGTGTGTGTGTGTGTGCGACTACCAGCTGGGCCTTCTGTGCTGATCCTCAAAGCCGCTATCGTATTTATCTTGCATCATTTCACTGCAGTTGTGAAGTAAAGTATCAAACTCAAGAACACATGCTCACAGTTATAAGCCCATTTACACTCTAACAGTCCTGCATATAATCATTTATCCAATATGGCATGAAATATTATGATTTCAAGCTGCTTGAACTCAACCACACTTCTTATTTTTGATAACTGTATGGCTTGGACAATTGCAGTGGTCAGGTATTGTTAGGGCGGAAAGAGTTTTTATTTCTGGACAGCACTGAATGACAAGTGACTCGTAAATAACTGTCCGTTAATGTCAAGAGGGTGTGCAAAATATACTTCTTAAACTCTGGGTCAAAGATGACTTCAGGGCCTTCAGATCTAGCCACGTTTCTTCGTGAAAAGGTCATTTGTTATGATGCCCTATAAAGTCAGAGAGCAGTAGATGTGCGTAGAGTAGAAATGGCTTCAAACTTTACCTCCATTCCTGACAAAATATGCCAAATTGCTGTACTGAAGAACACAAAATGTGGCTTTTGTCCAGTTTTAGTAATGCAGAGCTTCCAATTGGCTGCTATCATCCAACAAATCCTAGCATCTTGATTTAGAAACACCAGATTTTAATCCGAGAGAGTGTAATGTGTTTGGATAGAGCTCAGCTAGAGGACTATCATCATAATAATTACTCTGGTCTTACTCCAGCTTCAGGCCTTTTAGCTAATGACAGACACAACACTGATGGCTAAATTTCAAGCTGTCAATTTGCATGTGTACATGAGATGCGTGCGCACATATTGTGTGTGTGTGTGTGTGTGTGTGTGTGACTGTGCATGGGCGTCTGAGATCTGCAGGCGTAACATTTGCAGACTGGTCCAAAAATTTGCAGTAGAAATCAAACCTTTGGATATTTTCTGCAGCTAAGCTGAGGCATGATGCATGTGACCTTAAATGACCTTCTTCCCAGCAGCTGCAACTCACACAACTGCATATAGTATGCCAATACAACAGAAATACTTCAGTTTCTTGCATTATGTAAAGCTGAAGTGCAGGTGTTTTGCCATTGAATCATTGTCATGCAGTGCAAGAGAGTAGAATACAGTAGCAGGGCTGTTCTGTGCTCTGTCCAAATAGGTGCTATTAGGGAAGCGTATAGTCCCAAATTATAAAATCTTTCAAATATTTTCTCTTGATTATGTTTTATTGCTGAAATTCGATTTGTAGGGTCCTCCCCGTGTTTATTGTGAAAAGATATGAATGCAATTTATCAAAACAAATCAATAGAAAATATCATCACTTTCTCAAAGCCTGTGTGCGTGAAGTGAAACATGTCCGCAACAGAGGCTTTTGGCAGCGGCCTACCAATCAATAGGTTTTTATTCATGCATTGCACATTTGACATGAGAGCCAATTCAGACAGTGCTTTATAGTATTGACAATATTGTGTTAGAGTCCCTCGCAAAACCACAACATAGAAAAATCCATTTTCCCCTCACATAACAAGCTGTCATTTTCTGGTTGGAATGAGCTCAATCGTCTCTGCATACAAAGCAGACAGATTTCGCTGCAGAATAACAATAAGAGAGAGAACGCTGGTGAGTATTTCACAGTGACATTACTAATATCACACAATAATGATTAGAGCGTGACTTATTTTTAAACATCTGTGGTGCGTAGACAGTCTTGATTTTGACGTCATGTCATGTCGTTGCAGATAAAAAGTCTTTAATTTTTTAACAAGGTGAAAGGAGCCAGTGTTCTCCACATACATTTGCCACACGATAACCAGATAGAATGACAGTTATCGGCGTTGTACTGATTATTATTAGCAAGACTGAATCGTACCTATGTGTTGCTCTGCTGCTGTTGAAGGTGTTTGTAGCACTTTGAGTTCTGCTGAGAACTGTGACGTTGTTGATGGTGCTGGAAATGTACCTTCACTGCTGCGGTTGCTTTATTGTAATGTAAGGGTGTGCAACTGGGCGTGCACATACTTTAGCATCAATATGCAATGCCAAAGGTACCTCAGTATAAGACGGCCTGTATAAATAGTGGTTCACTTAAAAATTTAATGGGGTTGACATTATAGATGAACTGGTTTGTGTAGGAGGTGATGGACTAGACAGAAATGTCTTACAAATTCCTTCCAACTAAAGCTACTTGCTGATTTTTAGTTGCTGCTTCTTGAAGTCATGTGATCTCTCACTGTAGAAAGATATTAACAAAAAGAAATGTGACACAGTATAAAGACAGCTTTTGACCTTCTGATATTTAGCCATTATGTGTTTTAAAATATCTCCCTCTGAATATTTTTCTTCATCTCTTCACCCGTGTGTCATCCCACCCACATAATTATTAGATGGAAGGAAACACATTGTTATGTTGCTGGACGACTTTCTTCTGTTTCTGCCCTTATTCACCCAGTTAAGGCTTGAACAAATCACAGATTTTCATTTTCAGTAACGCCCTGCTTCACGCTCACGCAGGGGAGCTGCTCTGTACAACCACTCAGCACCACCACAGGCCCTATGTCACTCCACTGGGACAAGTTAGGGTTAAGTAGCTTGCTCAAGGGCTTCTCACTGGTAGTTCCTGATGGAAGTGAGAGCATGTCCTGTTCATTTCTCTGCCACTGATAACACCTCTGGTGATCTGGGAATGCAATGAAAGAATAAAGGCAGTGGCTTTTATTACAAATCTCCTGAAGATCATATATACCCAAATCTAATCTGCGATGGCCCTACATCACATTAAGGTCATTCAGTTGGTGCTCAAAGTCTTACATACACATACAGTGTGTTTGGCAGTAGCTGACTCTGGTGTTGTGTAGTTCACGGGATGTGCTGTTGTGATTGTTTATATGTTTTTCTGTAGCAGTAACACATGCAATATGTTAAAGACAACCTGTAAATAACTGTGAATGTGAATCCATCCGCGGGGTAGTAAACTAACTACATGCATTGGTTTCCACTGGCATCTAGTTCCTACTGTCCCCTGTAGAGTGGCAGAGGCTTCTGTTGAACCCGACGCGGGTTGCAGAGGGAACACCGCTGCAGAGATAACGTACGCAGCTGTGGCAGGCCCAGGCTTTTGAATCTAAATCTGTAAACACCCCATCAGTGTCAAAAAAATCTGTTTGTTTTGGAACAAAGACATCATCATCATAGCAGTAATATTTACAGGTTATTTAAAGATGAGATTTATCTGTTTTTTTCTTTGTTGTTGGAAACACCGACAATCCTGTGCTACGCTAAAGGGTCGCTGAGCACACTTCTGCTCTTCTCACGTTTAAAGTTCCGCTATGTGCCACTACGTGTAAGAAATAATCAATGAGATGCTCTCATATTCTATATGATAACAAATGGAGCAGGTGAAAGGAGAGACCCAAACAAAGCATTGTGGGGTTTTCTTCGTGAGTCATCTTTTTATGTCAACACACTTTCATCTGCATAATTGTATGCCATCAAGATAAAGAGGTGACCTGTCATCCTTGCAAATATGAAGAATAAACAAGCTGTACGTTGATGCACTGTACATCCAGGCGGTGGCTCATTTTACAGCCGTACTGGCCAAGTCAACACTTGAATTGCATATCTTTTTTGCGTATATTTTACTCACTCTACTTGTTTTAAAATCAGTGAGTGACGTGCAGTAAATTTGGGATGACAGTGACAGGCAGTGATTTTGTGTCCTGTTTTTGTTTTACTTCCTCTCTTACTTACTAGGAAATGTGCAGGACATTTGAATAAAACATAACCAGTTACATCATATATAAGATATCTGTATCATTTCCTTTTTTGTACATGTGATTAATCTAATCATTTCTCCTATTTTTCTCAGGCAGATCTGTGTCAGCGTGCAGAGGAGAAAACCCTCATCTTATCTGAGACCAGTAATGAACTAAAGGTACGTTCTGCCATTTTCTTTTCCTATTGCATACAGCCCAGGCTGTTTAGTATTCTGTTAAACTGGCTCCCTGTCCTTCTGAAAGATAGAGACCAAATGAGAATGATAGGTGAAAACAGGCCGTTTTCTCAGAGCTTTATCTCAATTTCTTTGCTTTTCGCCTTTATTGCATTTGAGGTTTTCCTTTATTTATTTCCTTCATTCTTCATAAAGACATTTTGCTGCTTTTGCCTCAGTCTCCCTCAGTAATGATCTCTGTCCTTCACACTTAATAAGAAATTATTCACAATTGTTTAGCTTGTATTTGCCTACAGCAGCTTGTTAAAGATGACTTGTAAAAATGCATATTTAACATGCCCAAAAATGGATTACAATGCATTTGCCCCATGGGCACGAGTTCCCAAAGTCACCGTATCACGCCCCTCACATCTCCCACACTAAGCATTTTTTCCATTCGACTGGAAAAAGTTGAATAGATTAAAGGCAGATCTAATCGATCCTGAGTGTGCTTATCAGTGGCTGGCAGCCTGACGAGCCGATTTCAGAACAGTATAGTCTAATCCTTCAACTGTGGGCTAGAAACTGGAAAAAAGACAAAAAGGTAAAAGACTCGTAGACAGCGGGTCAGGCGCTCCTGTCTGAACCACAGTAAAAAACTCCCATAGATTAATGAGAGTGTCATTAGGGAAGATGGCAGACAAATAGATTATTACATTGATTCAAGTAGTGCTATTTAAAAATGACATAACATTAGCAATTAGAAAAGCTTTGTATACTACTTATGACTATAAGTATGCAAACTTGTTCTCCATTTAGAATATTTACAGTGATGAGTACACCGTTTCCTGTTTATCAGTCTTAGATCAATGCATATTCCTTTTCTTTTAGGACACCATGCTGTTGTCCTTTAAACATTCACACCAGTCAGACATAAATGATGACTTAAGATCCTCCTCCATCTCATTTTGCCTGGATTATACTTTTGTGGTCATTAAATGTGTCCTCATTGACATCTATTGATTGTGCTGGTAACCCATTAGGATTCTTGGTTTAGCTGTGCTGTGCGCTGATTGGATGTTTAACCCTTCAACCTCTAAACCAGGATGTGTACACATCCCATAATAAGATGCATTCATCGAGATGACCTCCTTTGTCACTGTAACAACTCAGCGGCAGGCAAACTGACAGATTCTGTGTGTGTGTGTCTTAGTTTTGTAGAAAAGGAGATAAAAAGGAATAAAAGTGCTTATCAGAGCCGATCTCTGGACACCATCCTTCAATCTGTGTCTTTCTGTCATTTAGCGTTCACCACTACGTCACTTTCTTAGATCAGTGTCTTGCTGCTAAAAGAAAGCAACACGTTTGTTATCCTGTGTGTGGCTGTGTGTGCATGAATGTGGCAGCCCCTGGGCTATGTTTCTCAGTTCCACACACACGTAGACAGCAGGAGGACATTAGGACTAGCTGGTTGCAAATTTAGGTGCAAGTGTCTGCATACCAGTTTCAGGTTGAGCGACACACACTCGACACAGCATCACAGCAGCTACAGCAAAATGTTAAAAAAAAATTGGTTCACATTTCTCTTAATGTCACTTGAGAAGCTCTGCTGTTGCCATGTTACTGCTCTGGTACGTTTACAAGCTGATCACGCACACAGGGTTTTTTATTTTCTTCCCCTATTCTTTTTTTTGCTTGCTTGCTGATTCGGCATGCATTAATTACAGCAAATGTAATGCTTACAGCAGCATCATTGCAGATTAGGTTTAGCTGCAGTGTAACAATTCCAAAATGAGATATTGAAGTGAGAATTCCCTTGAAACGACAATGTTCTTCTACTAAAGATTTATAGTGAAACACATCAAAAAGCAAACTGAAAAAACTGCTTTCTGATGTACTAATGATCAGATCTCTACCGTGTATAAGACACTTGTGTCTCATGAAGTGGGTCGGTCAGGTCATCATTGCTTATCTCTGGATTTGCACCTTATTTTTTGTGCATTTGTGGGTATTCCAAGTGTGGAGCATGTTGGAATCTGGTAGTGAGTGTGATTTATAGGATAATACCTGACTTGTAAATCACTTTGGATAAAAGTATAAATGTAGAAATGAGAAAACTTCACTTGTATGTGCACAGAGCTGCAGAGAGAGGAAGACAGATAGATCTAGATATTATACCTCTGTCACCCACCAACAAGAACTTGGCGCAAGTTCTGGGCTGGTGCTGATGCAGTCGGTTCTTAGTTCCAGAGTTGTGCCAGATTGGAACTGGAATTGGTTTTCTGGCTGTGGAAACACAAAGAACTGGTGTGAAATTAAGCACAAGCTCTGAATCAAGCCCTGGAACAAGTTTGCTGGAAAAGGAAACTCAGCATTTCGTTTGTTTTAGTAAAGTCTTGTATTACAATACACATTTTCATAAAGGGAAACCAGCTAAAGTTCAAGCATTGTTTAATCCCCCCTTTGGAGTTATAGAAATGATTCCTTAGCCTACATTTAAGAAAAGCCTGACATTTGCAAAACATTACAACACTGCAACAGTGAATGTTAACACAACAAGGAGAAAATGGCAAGTGTGGCCGTTTTCTAAATGTACAGTATAAACACAAAGTCAGTGGACACAGTGCTGATAAGCCTTTGTCACAAGTGTAAAGTAGACTATAAAAATGCTGTTAAAACCCGGTAACTATCAGCCTCATATATCTTTAAACATGTGACACTGATGGGTGTCTGGAAGGACAGATAAGGAGCAGGAATTAGGGAAGAGATTCTCTTTCCAGGGATTTACAGAAACACACACTGAGTGAGTTTTAATGCCCTCTACTAGTATCGATTACCCAGCAGTCTGGCTGATTGAAAGCCAGATATAGGAGAGAAAAGCACACATCAATAAAATACTCTGGAAAACCTAAGGAGAGGTTTAAAGGCGCTGTCCTTTCCCACCCACACATAAACACAAACAAGGCACTTAAATTATTTCAGAGCTCAACAGAGCTGCAACTGTGAAAATCTGTTACCATACTGACACTTTAGAAGTCCCAAAGCAGGTGGATTGAATTAACTGAAAGACAAAACAAACAATCTTATATGTGCTCTTGAGGACACACTCACACAATATGCTTGCGTTGTTTATGATTGGTCTGTTTATAACTCAGGTGTAGACTTTGCTGTGCTCCCGTCTCCATCGTCATCTGACCGTCTTACTGGGATACAACAGGCTTGAGTGTGTTTGTTATTGGCTGGGAAAAATGTGAAGCTACAGTCTAGTGCAAGAAAGACCAGCAGTGGGCGCGGTTAGTCAGTTGCACACTGCATACCTAATACCTGTAGAGCGTGGGGCTAATTAGGAATAACAAATAAGCTCATTTTATACCAGTAGCAGGTGGTTATGATGGCAGATGGGTGGCTGAATCATCAAAAAAAAAGAAGCTACATATCGAGACTTTACCATCGTTTTTCTAGCCTCTATCTGAGGGGAACAGAAATGTGTCACTGCAAATGCTGTCTGGTAACTGACTGCAGCTTTGATGCTCTTGCTCCTTCTCCTTCTTCTCCGTCTTTGAACTTCCTTTGTAATATTGGCAATGCAGTGGTTTAAATTTACAATACTGCTGTATGTCATTGTGAATAACAGCATCATCTTAATGCTTAAAAATGAGCATGACTTACTGTACGTTAGAGACAGGCTGTCAGCTATCTTCCAATGTGATTGGAGTGTTTTCTGGATGGCACAGTAAGTGAGCAATGATGAAACTATTGTGTGGAATGATGCACTTACTAAATTGCATAATTGCAGTCTCATTTCATAAAATAGCTACCGCGTTGGAATCTTTCCTCTGACAGAGCAAGCACCGGCATTAAATTAAAATTTACAACTGAATGCCACTGACTCTCTTCTGCCATTTTTTATGCACAACGCACCTTCAAAGAGCGACACATTCAACTGGTAGATGGGGGGAAATTTTTATTCAATATCCAGGAAACTTGAAATGTCATGCCATTAAACACTATGGTGCTTTTAAGTACCCAAAAAGAAGAGAGAGGCAAAACACCTGACGTGGTACTTCAGCTTTCTTTGGAATAGGGATGTTTATGGGCCACTTTGTATCTCTGTTACACTATTAAACTTTCTGTCAAGTTTCATTTGGCAGAAAAGGTATTATTTAGGGTCAGTGGGGAGCTCCTCTCTCTAAATTTGTGGAAACATCTGTCCTAGATGTTTTTTTATAAAACGCCAACATAGGTGATGGTAAATCATAAGCACTTTGGGAACAACGAGCGGGGAAATCAGGTAACACTGTTTAATTTAAAAGCTTAAGGGATCTCCCGCCAGGAGAAAATGGCATTTCAGAATAGAGGGAAATTGCTTTTGGGGGACTCAAAGGATGCAAGATATGGAGTTATCCCTCCAATATGAGAAAACAGGCTCAGCTTGATCAACCGAGGCAACTGCCACAAAGCCACCTGTGCTGGATTTCCATGAGAACTACACAAACAATAATATGTGACCCAAATGTGATGCTTTTCATTGGTCTTTACCTGGTCTATTTTGCTTTGTCTATAATTTCCACTCTGTTGCATATGAACAAATCAAATGCAAATATCATATTAACGTCATCGCACGGCTCTGAGCCTTGCTGAGAAATAAAAGGAAAATAAAACAGATTAGAAAGAATGAGCAGATCAATGTGTTTGCAGTGAGACTGCCATGCATCATAAACCCACAAACCCTGCAAGGAGCCAGAGGGATGGAGGGGAATCAGGAAAAACTGTGGGGATTCTGGGTAAGAGGGAATTCAACAGGAGAATGACGTGGAGGGGGGAAAGATGAGATGCAAATATGATTAACAGCAGAATGAGAACAGAAAAACACAGATAGAGAATGGGAGGGAGGAAAAGTGAAGATCAGGGGGAGCACAGAGAATGTCAGAAGGGAGAGATAGTGACATACTGAGGAAAAAAAACAACAAATGTAAGCCCCTGAGGATTAACTCTCTCATTTCTCTATGGGGAAGAATGGAAAAAGAGGATTTCCACCTCCTATCCTCTCAGCGTCCCTTTGATATCTCTCTCTCTCTCTCGCTCTCGCTCTTTCGGTCTCATATTCTAATATCTCTCATCATGTTGGAACAGAGTCGCCAAAGTACAAACACACGGCAAACCTAGCCGGACATAAATCCCTCTCTGTTGCTCCACCCCCACCACCGCACCGCTGCCCCTTTGGTCTCCTCGTCTTTTCACTCGCTTGTGGGCAACCTGAAGGCAGCACCGGTTCCTCTCCATCTGCGGAGGTATTATTTGCAGCTGTTTAACTGTTGCATGGGGCTAATAACACACAACAGCGCTCATCATTGTTGCGGTCGGTTTAACAAGCTTTGATAATAAGATGAATGAGCTTCCTGCTGATCAGTTAATGATACAGTCACAATGTACATGTACAGAAACCAACACTCCAGGAAAAGCAGTGCACACACACTCCATATTGAATTTTCTAATATACCTGAACACTGACACATATATTTTGTTGTTTTAAGTGACTTTAAGTCAAATCTTTTAATTTGTGGCAGTTTTGTTAACCTGAACTAGAATACGCTTCTTCATACTAATGTGGCTGTAAAACTTGGCAGGTAAGGATGACAGTGACTGATTAGGACTCATCCGTTGATTGGCACTGCTGCTGAACTGATGTTCGGTGTGATATTTTGGACAACTGCACACTTGACTATAACGTCATCTGGCTGTTCCTAAATGTTTTTCCTGACGACAGTCTGTACCAGCCCTGGAAACAAACAAAAATAAATAAATAAACACAACTGGGCCCAAGCAGAAGAATCACAATTCTCAGTGTGTCCACATAGCCTGCAGAAGACTTTGTGTCGTTGCATCTTTAAAGACACAAGCTTCAGCATAGCCTCCAGTGTACTTACGGCAGCCTCAGAGACTTTAGTGCAAAAGGATAAATCCTTCTTAATGTCTGCTTTTTATCTCCATTATTTATTTATTTTTTCCTGTGGTTTTGTGGCCTCACTCCTCTCTTTATAGTACCTTCCTTCATTTCTTTGCGGTCGTCTGTCCCTCCTCCCAGAGCCTTTAAGAATGTCAAGTATTTTATTTTTCCTTTAGCCTCAAATCAATTCCAGACGCCACTGTTTCCTGTGCCCCCCTACCTCTTTCTTTCTCTGCCTCCCTTAGGGGCTATAGTCCCAAACCACACACACATGCACACACGCAGAAACACAAATGGAGTGAGAAAGACAGAGTGAGCAAAAGGCATAGAGAATCTCAGGTTTTGCTTGCTTTTCCATAACATAAATTGCTCAAACCTTACTGCCTCCTCAATTTCTATTCCAGGAATTGTGTGTGTTTCAGTGTGTGTTTCCTTTCTTGTGATTTAGCAGCATCTTTTCTCTGCTTTTATTCCTCTTTCTGTGTCTGGTTGGCACATTTCCTGTGACACTCATCTGTCTTTTTATCTCACAGATTAAAAGGTGCAGTGACAGTGTCATGAATCTCTTGTGATGGAGTGTGTGTGCGTGTCTGTGAACTCTAAACCTCTGCAGATGTCCTCAGTGAGTTGGTGTCGAAGCACTTCATTCATTAACCACATGGAGATGTGCAGACGCACAGAGAAGAAGAAGAAGGCCAAATGACTGAATGTGTTTTAAAGCACGGCAAGAAAATGTCTGCATTTGATGGCCATGAGCCATGTCTCGTGGTGAGAGATGAAAAATAAACTTCTGCAGCACCATGTGATTATCGATATTCATTTTACATTCCTGAGGATATTCTTAAAGTCTTCTGCAGTAATTACAGTGTTGCTCTAACACTGTAATGCTAAACTATAATTGCTATGATGGATCCTAAAAGAGGAGGAAAAGAGAAAACAGGAAAGAAAGAAAGACTGTGTAAACAGAGGAGAGGAGGAAAGATTGACAGAACAAGAAAGACAGCAATAATTAAAAGTGTCGGTTAATTAAGGATGCCCTTAAACGCCACATTCATAATGTTTCTATTTAAGTCAGTAAGTCAATTTGAACATAGTTGTTCGTACAAGACCTTTACACCACAATGCCTCTTCTTCTTAATTGCTGCACTTTTAATTCTAGCTATGGCCATTTCGGAGATTAGTCAGCATAATTAACTGTGAACATCCCTAATGTGCAGTTGGTCTTTCCAACTGTCAAGAGCAAAAGGCCTTATAGTCACAAAGTTAAAGCCCTAGAATGGAGCATTCCCATGCAAACCAATAGCCAATAAACAGCGGTCAGCAGGCTAATTGGAGCTGCATTGTTTTGCTCCAGGCTTAACTGCATCTCATCAGGTCGCCCGTTGTGTTACTGTCTGTTCCGGCTGCTCATTTGGAGGAACACAGAAAGTGGATTGTGTCGGTCATCAACTTGTTCTGAGCCCAGACGATTTTCTTTAGAAATTTAAAGGCCAAATCGCGAGGAGCAGAGTGATGCTCCACGCTGAAGCATCCATCCCATTACTGGATATGACAGATTTTTGTTCTCCCCGGAATCCATTGTCTGGGTTTTAGACAGCAAGGGTGCAGCCATTTACATTTTTGTGAATACTACACTGGAATGCGCCTCCACTGGTTGTCTCTCACAACTGAGCTGAGCTTTGATGAATGCATGGTATGAAATGATGTGGCAGCTGTCTTTATGGGGGTGAATCATGGTCGCAGGGGCACACAACCCTGAAGAATACTGGCCCCAGCATCTGTTAAAAACCACACACGTGTCTGCCAAATGATTTTAAAAAGCCATCACTGTCTCATTAACAAAAAAAAAAGTTCTGATTGCGCATAATTTACCACAAATTGCATATTATTTCCATACAAATTAGTGTGATTCTCAGTAATTGAGGACGCTAATCAAAATGAGCAAAAACAAAAATGTTCTCAAAATACACATGTAAACCGAGTTTATTTTCATGGAATAAAGTGCTTTAAACAGAATAATCTGGCTCTCTGTGTGAACAATGACAGACTTAATTAGATGCTAGCTGACTGTTTGTGTGTGCTGTCAGCACATTGCTTGTGTTCACCATTATCTGCTTTATTTATTTAGCATTTTTAAATTAGCATAACATGGCTCAACTTTGCTGTTGTGCCAGTTGCAATGCTGAAGTTACTCTATACTAATTTAACTTCCTAAACTGTAGTAACGCCTCTGTAATCTTATAATAGTAACTGTATATCAGTCCAAACTATGATACTGCTTGTGAACATTTACACATGTGGCACTCAGAGGGCTACATGTCTTGCTGTAGCTGAGCCAGACGGTGATCAACATGTATTCATTGACCTGGGTGCTACATGTGTTACTCGACCTGCAGGGGTCAAAACAGCACATCACTTACCAACAGTGTTTATCTCCTTACAAGCTAAGAGGCCATAGTCAGTCACGTTTCTGCCCCTTACACAAAAGGGCATCTGGGAGATGCTTTTTTTGCGTCTCCCAAGAGAGAAGAGATCAGTTTCACTAAGGCAATTGATCCTCTTCGAACTGTTCTCTCCATCAAAAACCTCTCAAAGCTCCATGACACAAAACACATTAGGTTTACAGAGATGGATAACAAGTGGTTGGATTTGGCTGTGACTAATGCTCGCTGTGTGCCTGCATGTTTTTTTACTGCACCTGTGGTATTATCAAAGTCGAGGTGTGTGCAGTTTTGTAATCTGTCTTTACGTGACTTGTACTGTGTGTCACTGATTTAGGAAAGAAAAACACACAGATCAAATCTAAATAGATTTAGTCTTTAGGTCTTTGACTTACATCTCTTTAACCCTCATCCCCAACCTTTCTGTCACACTCGGCTGTATGATGAAGAAATTGTAAGAAAGCAAAACGAATGTAATCAGATTAGATTACACAACAATTAACCTTTAGTGAAACATACTTAGATTTCTGAATTCTGAACATTAAACAGCACTGGAACTTCAGTGCTTCGTTCTCTTTCATGTACAAGGATACTAATAATGTTAAAAGTGACGCAGATTAGAGATATTACTACATGAAGAAACTCTGTGTGTGTGTGTGTGTGTGTGTGTGTGTGTGCTTGACGTGGGGTCTTGTGGGTGGTAATTAGCACCTCAATTTCACTAATGGCTTAACAGGAATCAGCAGCCTCCACACACCACGCACATGTTCATAACACACATAGAACACAGATATTCATATGTGAAAACATACACACACACACAAACACACACACACACTGCACACACTAACCTATTAGTTCCTCTAATTGAAAGGCAATTAAGCCCCAGGTTTCATGGTGTGAACTAAACGCTGGGTGTCTGTTTTCAGCACCGCTCTGTTTTTAAGCTTTTAACAGACCACAAAGGGCCGACCACTGAAACAAGACACCCTAAGTGAACTTTAATACACAAATTCTCTTTGTGTGTGTACATCTTTGTGTCACCTAGGTTCCTGTGCCCCGCTCTGTAGTCCTGCACTGCACTTTTAATAAAGATAACTATACTCATGACTCATATTTTCTGGATCAAATCCACTAATTGTCAGGAACTAAATCATACCGGCAGATAGAAATGAGCACAATATACAGTTAAATATTGGCAATATCTCAAATGTTTGTGTAAAATTCACTTTACAGCCAACATTTTGTCTTTCTTTCTTTCTTTCTCTCTGGCTGCTTCATTTCATTCATCCCTCATAATATCATTTCTCTCTCTTTGCAGAATAATCATATGAAGGAACCAGACATTTTAAAAAATGAAAAAAAATTACAGCCCTAAGCTTTGCTTCTTCAGCTGAGTAGCTCAGAGATTTGCACGGGAGAGTAGGAGTGGATTTCTACTGTAAGAGAAATTTTCACTTTAAACCTCATATGACCCCCTTTCTCATCCCACCATAAGAATGAGCAAAATATACCACATCTGTTTCAGATAGTGTTTAGGGTTACAGAGTTGTCCAGTGGTTGAAGGAGCCTGTATGTGAATGAGCAGTTACAGGTTTGATCTTGGCAAAAAGCGATTTGTTGCATGCTTGTGGTGTCCTTGAGTGCAACTCCTGAGGCAGAATTGTAAACCAATGCTGGTTAACGAACTGGAAATGACTCTAGCTTTGCACACTTTTAAACCAGAACAGCGACGGCCTTTTACCATCGCCATGCCATGAAGCAAAGGATGCTAAGGTCAATTTAATAGTCATAGAAAATACAAATCCCATGCTAGTAAAGGTAGTTTGCAAGCTATAATTCTCTGCTGTGCGGCCATCTTGGTTCATAGCAGAGCACAGTCACCACCACGCCAAATGACACCAATGTAACAGGAACAAACGATGATACAGTGGCTGTGAGAACACAGAAGGGACAAGCATCGCCTTCAGGCTGCACTGAGGGAACAAACAACACATTACACAATTTCCTTTTCACGTTGGCCGCTTAGCTCATTCAGACATAACCCTTTAGATTTATGGTTTGGGGACAGTTGATGTTCACCGTGGTCTGAAAATTCAGCAAGTGTGAGTCAGCATTTGAGCTGCGCTGAATGTCAAGTCAGCCATGATGTGTTAAAACTCCGATCAGAAATTATCACTGTCAGAAATCCACCAGTTTTATATTGGTGAAAATTCATTGTCTTAACACAGAGAGTTGTGAAAATCCACCTTCGAGCCGTAACTGCTTTGTGAACATAAGCACCTGGAAAAGTTAAATTATTGCATAACAATCACTTGAGGGTTTGCTCTGCAGATGAATGTAGGGAAGAGTTGGGATCATATCTGAATTTCTACCTCAGGCCATGTCCAATGTGAAAAGAACTGAGGCTGCACAAAGAGTATTTACATCAAACACACCCCCGTCTCTCTACCTTGCATTATTCCTTTTGTACACATTGTGCAGACAAGGTATCGTAAGATCGCTGTTTGCCTATACACATCCTTGACTCAGGCTATATGTGGAGGAGGGGAATGTTGAACACAACGAGCTATATATACAGTCACACACACTGTGGAGAGGCAGACAGGGATATATATCACTTTCGTATATGAATGAATCACCTTTATTACTACTGACCTCTAGAGAAATGAGAGAAAGTTTGAGCAGAGGGGGGAAAAAAGCACGGTCAAGTCTGTTTTTTCTTTCCTCTTCTCTGTATAGTTCCCAGGCATTTTCCAATGTTATTTTAATGGCTGCTGCTGAAGGTTTGGCTCACTGAGTAGGGAGAGGGAAATCAACACAGTCCAAACACAGACACCAACAGAGAGAGTGCTGAAAGAAAGAATGGCACAGGGAGGGAAAGGGAGAGATAGAGATGGAGTGGGAGTGATAGAGAGAGAGAGAGAGTACAAAACAACAAAACAGCTGTCATAGTCATTAAATGACTGCGTTTTGGAGACAAGCCTCCCACATGTCCAAGATAGAGACAGAGGATGAGCAAAAGACATCATGATCGTTTAAATGATATTCCTAGTGTTTAATCGTGTTTACTGAAATCTATGTTTTAAATTCCATTCTGACCTAAAAAAGGTGTATTTGTTACAGTATGTAAGAGAAAAATCTTTTCCGAGTGCAAAAAACACAACAGCCAAGTAAATATAGTCTCAAAACTGCACCCCTCACATCTGATAGCAATTAATTTTATTTTTACATTTTTATGCATCGGAACAGACTTGCGCCGTATTGTATTACACCTCGCAAGTGGAGGCTTTTTCAGTTATGTAGAGTTTAAGTAGATTTTGCACAACAGTGTGCTGACAGTTTCAACTTTTATTACAAAAATTAAAACTGCAATCTTGGATCGTATAGATCTGATTTCACGGCCCAACATAAAATGTTAAATATGGATAGGAGAAGTATACTGTTTGCTAAGATAGAAATAGAGGTATTGTCTCCATTTATTCACAGTTGGTGGATTACTCATATGTGCAGTGTTCCTGTTCTGGAGATAATCACTGTGATTGCAGCTGGGCAGCCATTACAGCTATTCTGACTGAGGAGGCACAGCATGAGACACAGCCAAAGAGAGGGTGACTAGAAAAGGCATGCATTTTCCACCCAACATGTATTTACCTACTCTCAGAATCTCTCACTGCAGGCTCCAATTCTGGGTAAAACATGATTAGCCCAACTGTTAGTTGCACTAATCGTGTGATGATGATGATTGTGCTCCGCAGTAAAGGAATGGAGGAAAGATTAAGGAGATTACTCTGAACTATCAGTCAGTACCAAAACATCAGTTGTTCGTTCTGAACACTCTTGGAGTTTAACCTACTCATCACTTTACTAAGAGAAGTCAAAGGAAATCTACCTTAGTACATGCTGCACATAGCCCTGACTGGGCAGACTGACATTCGCCTACACTCACAGTCTCATGCAAACACCATGTATAGGTATTAAGATACTAAATTTTACACATGGTGTGATCGTCACACTGACTTTTTTATTTTACCGTATCATTCTGACCACTGTGCAACACACACACGCGGTCAATGAATGAATCAATGTATCCCAGCAGTCAAGCCGACACTTGACTCATGGCTTCACAGCAGCTCTACAACCCCAAGAGAACAGCGGACGCACACACACCAACACACACACACATGCAGTATGTCGTTAACTATTCTAATATGACTCTTGAGTCATCTATTCAGAGAGAGGAAGTAGTCTCGCCAAAAGGCATGCTTGCCCTTGGGAGTCATTATCACTGTGTGTGTGAGTGTGTGTGTGTGTGTGTGTAGGTCTCTGCCATAAGGGATGTCAGAAAAGGAAAAAGCAAAACAAGAATATTGGACACAGAAATTACATGTATGCGCAATATTTTCCAGGATTTTTAATTCCATAAATGCATAAATCCATGAAGTCAAATTACACATCAGAACTCACCAAATGAGTCTCCTTGGAGAGTATAAAAAAAGTTGAACGTATAGGAAATGTTTTTAATGAGGAAATGTTTCTAAGTACTACATCTTTTGATTTTTCTGTCATCAACCAAGTCATATTTAATCATATTCACAGTCACACTGAGCCCTCACTCTGTACACTGCCATCAATCAATCGTGTTATTGTTGGCGACTAGTAGCAGTGTATTGAGATTTTGGCGAAAGCAATTTATTTTGGATTTGTTTTCCTTGTTTAATAATGACAGATCTTAATTCAACACATAAATGAAAGAGCTTGCTAATAGATTCTGCGTAGCATGTGTCTGCTCTTTGCACCACAAGTGCACGACAGGGTTTGGAATAGTTTTGTTGTTGTTGTTGTTTAGCTCATTCTCTGTTTTCATAATTCACAAATTTCACCTGACAACTTCCAAAAATAGATATTCTTGTTTTTTGCTTTTATTCTCTTTCTATTCAGAGTGTACTATTGTAACTATTGTGTGTACTGTGTGTTATTATTCGTACTGTGTTTTGTCAGTGTATAGATCTTTTGTTTATGAATGTTCTAATGTTTTTCTGGGTAATGGCTGCTGCAAGACCACAATTTCCCCCCTGGAGATCAATAAAGTGTCTATCTATCTATCTATCTATCTATCTATCTATCTATCTATCTATTCTTTATTTTTATTATAAATTCAGCCCAGATAAGATTATCTGTCCCAGATGGTCCAGATAATCTTTCAGACAGTAGCTCTTTTTCCAGAGAAACTAGGAGGATACTGTTACTAATGTCTCGTTTTTGAATTTGAAGATAAATGTAGGAGTAGACAGTTTGAAATAGAAATATTACAAAATATTTATCTCACATATTTTTTACGTCTTTTCTTTTCTCTCCTCTGCTTCAGTGATCACTGTTTGTCAATGATTTCGGTCCAGTTTTTTTTGCACAAGGTAATTTCAGTTTAGACCCCAACATATCAAGCAGTGACAAAGACAAAAGCTTTGAGGCTTATTCAGATACAAGGAAGACAGCCCCAGACATAAATACACATACGCAAACAGATACGAACATCAATCAGAACTCAAGGATAATCAACCAGATGATGAACCTGTAGGGCATCATCTGTCAGAATCGGTTGGCTGATCACGTAGGCAAAGAAATAACAGCAGGGAGCAGGTTGTAAAGTGAATTTGTGCACAGACTTCATCTAGAGTTGCTTGTCATGAGTAAGCACTTTCCTGATGATGATGGACACATTGGATTTCCAACAGATCAAATATCTTCTTCTGCTGATTCATTCACTGCAGAGGCAACAGAGCCTGAATCATCATCTGCAGCGATCGGTGTGTTTTTTTAATGGATCAAACTGAAACCCACGAAAACAGGGTTTGAAGGAGAGTCATGATTTAAAACGAGCCTCAAATGATTTTCATGTCTTGTGCTTTACATTCATTACAAAGGGCTGTAAACGGAGCGATACAGCGACCTGCTGTCTCACATGACTTGTACCACCCACACTGACTCAGTCAGTGTCTAACTGAATTAAAGCTAACGAGTTCACAAACAGAATTGTCTGGGTAATTAGTATAATGTCCTGATCAACACGATAGCCATTTAAGCAGCGAGATCTCAACTGCAGTCAATTAACATTACCCTCTTTAACCCACTGGAATGAATGATTACTAAACTATTTTTGCCCTGTGTTAATCACTTTTATGAAAATTGTTTTTATTTTAATGTAATGTAAATGCATTTGCACTGTATTTCAGACAGTATTTCTGTTGTCATTGACTAAGCAGCTCCTTCTCTAATGTGTTTCAGGCTGTTCGATTGGAGGAAGCAGAGAGCGGACTGAAAGCAAGGAAAGTGTGGAGAAGAAAGGAAGTCGGTGATGAATATCTGCAGTAACAGGGCCCCGTCTCGGCTAATGAACTAGAAGTTCATCAACAACATTTCATTAGTAAATACAATACATCACCTCAGTGGGAGCAGAGCTCCACTGAGAGGAACCAGAAAGTAAGGGGCGGCGAGAAGTGCACGGTTGCACAGGCTGGGCAAGATGGTGATGCTGAAGAAGCAGCAAGGACTTGGGATGCTGAGGGTCTTCGTGGTGTTGGTGGGAGTTTCCGCACTGTGTAATGTCGCAGTAGAAGCCCAGAAAGGAAATACTTCCACGGATCAAAGGGGCGTCAGACACAGACATCATGGTACAAAACACACACAAGGTGCTTTCGGTGCACACTTCGCCTTAACGTGTGTCATATATTAAGATTTTTGTTCTCACCAGAGTGGATAACACAACCATGAACTGCATGGTCTTGTGTTGCCCCTTCATTTTAAGGATATGTATGAATTTTAAAAAGGACTTTTGTGGTTTAAGCCTTTGTGACCCTGAGCTTTTGTATCCCAGGGTGCTGGTAGCTCTGTTTTAAGATCAATCAACAAACTGTGACCTGATGTTGACTTGAGTGAATTTTAAATGTTGTTTCTTTACAAATTTACAAAAGGCCAAACCTTTAGTTTTACATATGCATTGTGTGAATTTGTGTTCAGTCCAATTACAATGTTTTTTGTTTTACCTCGGCTTAGTGAACACTTTATTTTTATTTTTATTTAGTTTTTGTTCATTAAAGCACACACGTAAGCGGCTATAAATGTTAAAATGTGGCTGCTGCCCGCTGATGTCAGCCACTACAACAGCTACGCAGCAGCAGAGGTCAAGTGCCTCACTAAGAGTCACCTAAAACTAGCTGCTGAAGCGTGTGCCGTTCACTACACCCACCCACATTTTCTCAGCTGGGATATGAACCAGTGACCCATAATTCAAAAGTGAATGTTTTTGTTCAGGAGGTTGCTGCTTTCCGCCCACTTTTGAGTTTAGTGTTCTGAAAATATGCTCAGAACACAAACTGTAGTTGTGGCGATAATTCATTCATTCTATGTAGAGTGGCCTAAACAGACATTTTAAATTTGCCTCAAACTCTTTTTGAAAATTTCAATGTAAGCCTGCAATAAATGGGACGGTGGCTGAAAATGATTAACGTGTTGCTTTTGTGCTCACAGGTCACATGTCGCTGCATAAACACAGACACAAGATGGGAATGCAAGGGCAGGTGCTTCATAGGTCCAAACGAGGATGGGTCTGGAATCAGTTCTTCGTCATTGAAGAGTACACTGGACCTGACCCAGTTCTGGTGGGCAGGGTGAGTATAATACAGTAGCAACAATAAAGGCTTATGCTATCAGCATCTTCTCTCTTGAGTCAAATATAATTAGGAACTGAATAACAGTCTAAACTTTGTCTTTAATTAAAATCCACACTGCCCTCCAGTGACAGTCACAGCGGGGGGCATGCTGGGTGACAGCAAATGACTTACGTCAATAGGATTTAATTGTGCTTTGCACATTTATCAAGGAGAGGGATGGAAGAAGGAGGGGAGTGAGAAAAGAACAGAAAAGAAAAGCAAAGAAAAGAAAAGAGAAAAAAAGAAAAGAAAGTTCTGTTAGTATGTATGTATGGATGGGTAGTGGTACTCCTCCCCAACATCATTCAAACTTATCAGCGGCTTTTATAACACTAACAAACAACAAATGTTATTTGCAATATGTCAACAGTTTAATTGAATGTGAGTGTTTTTTGGATGATGAGGTTTTAAATCTTTTATTAGCCTTCGTCTGTCTCTAGCAGCGCACCTACCAGCCCATCTATCTCAGTCTTTAATTTGTAGTCTAGAGAAATGAAAGCGTCATGTCACATCTGCCAAGCAGCCAAGTTATCATGTGTCTTCCTATGTTTTGACTTGAATGTAGTTAGACCACTTGTCTAACACTGTAACCAACAAGTTCTCTTTCTCTAAGTTTTACAACATCTGAAATCCAGATGTTGTCAGCACCACGCACGTCCTACCTCTTTGTCTTTGTCTCACTCTCTTCTTGTCTTTTCAGCTCCACTCAGACGTAGACTCAGGCGATGGCAACATTAAGTACATCCTGTCAGGGGAAGGTGCAGGAACGATCTTTGTTATCGATGACAAGACGGGCAATATCCATGCCACAAAAACCCTGGATCGAGAGGAGCAGGCCCAGTACACTCTAACAGCGCAGGCTGTGGCCAGAGACACACATAAGCCTCTGGAGCCTCCATCAGAATTCATAGTGAAAGTTCAAGATATCAATGATAATCCTCCTGAGTTTCTACACGGGCCGTACTATGCCAGGGTGCCTGAGATGTCCAACGTTGGTGAGTAAAAGAAAGTATAACAGGACACAAGTGGTTACTAAGTTTGGTCTGAATCCTTCTATCCTTAAGTGATATTATATTTGCAAAATTGGTCATTATGTTTGTTTTATTTTCACATATAAAATGACAAAGAATAGACAATCAGATCCTGTCATTTTTGTACAGTAAAGCTCTCCATCAAATGCTGAGTGACATTTATTAATGAAGTCACTGGTGGAGTTCACCGTCAGTGTTATTTGTCTGCTAACAGCCTTGTCCATACATTATTAATTATCATTGAAATCTGAATACAGGAAGTGTGACAGAGAACAGCACAATTAGCTGATACACACACTAAAGAGCCTTCTGATTTTATTGCTTTTTATACATAAGAAAAAATGGGCTTAACCTAAAGCAGAATCAAAGAAATGTTTAGCACTATGTTGGCATGGACACGAGCTCCAACCACAGCCTCCCTGCTAAAAGCTTCTGATCTTGAAAGATTTTCTCTCCACATATTATGGTCTTGGAGAGGTCTCACCACCTGAAATGACCTAAAATGAACCATGCTAGCAGTGGAGCAGCCTGAAGCTCTGAAAGCCAGAGAAATCCCTTCTCTGAATGGACTGGACTTGCAAAGAAAGAACTTCAGAAAAGACTTCTGAATGAGTTCTGTTCCGGCTTTTCTCGCCAATCTGCTTTTAAAGCTGAAACCTGAACGCAGAAGTCTGGCAGGGAGGGGTCGCTGGCTGCCATCAGCCTCGACCACAGAAGGAAATCTGTAATTCGACTAAACAGGCCCATGTTCCCCAATGGATGTCAGAAGGAGAACAGATATAGTCGACAGCCTATTTCAAATTAACATTGCCGGTAATTTATCCTGTAGAGTTTATGTAGCTGCCACATTGAGGCCGGAGCTAAATGAAACTTGATTACAGTTATATACACAGTGGATTTCATATGGAGTAAGATAGTGGTGTGCGTAACTGTTCAAACAGCATATGTGGAACTAAAAAGAAGGCTGGAAAGTAGCTAAACCAACAAGATCACTGTGATGTGACACACTCAAAAGACCCAGTCAATATCACAAAGCTGCAAAGACAGAAGCCAAAGTTTTAGAGCTGTAATAAATTACAGCATGTGCCACCCACAGGCAAATAATATAATAGTAGACATGACAATCTTCCTGACATCCTCTCTTGAGTAAAGAAACAGCTTTGACAGTTTTTGTACTTCCACCGTTGTACTTGAACCCAATCTCAACGAGGCAGAAGCAATTACAGCTGCAAAGCTTCATTTGTAGTTGATCTACTGAGTTTTTGTGTTTAACATTTAACATTTTTCAATCATAATAATATTTTTAGTTGATGTTAACGTGAGTTAATACTAGATGTCCATACACTCTCACTCTAAATACATCAAGATGTTTTCCTGGTTATCTGTTAATAATTTGGTTGGGGTAGAATAAAATGTAAAACCTGGTAAGATAAAACCTGCTATAAATACAACAGACCTGTAGCTGTGACATTCATTGCCTGCAGTCAGTGTAGATGTTCTGCTGTGTTAGCTGCTGTTACTATAAAAACCTATAGGAGACAAGGACGTGTACATCTGCAAACTGCTGCTGGTTATTACTTGATGCAGTTGAACAGCTCTGAAGAGAACCACACAGCAAAGAATCGATTTTGAGAGTGTTTTTTTCTTTTTTTTGGTCACATTTGAAAACAGTAAATTTCAGCAACTACAGAAAAGTTAATAAAATGCATTTCACACCACAGCAAATTAAATCTCTTGGCCTATTTGCTCAGCTTATCTGTGTCAAATTCACTTGGGTTTCTCTGGAAGTAAACTGCCTTAGTTAAAAAAAAAACAAAACATCTTGTCCATTAACTAGGGACTAAGATAAACTGCCTTGTTGTCAAGCTTGACAAGCACACTTTTTTTTTTCCAGATTATCCAAAATGTTTCCAAAGCATTCCATAAATCCAAGGGCTGATGAATTCTGTCAATGCATACAGGAAATCTAATATTTTATTTACAACATAAAAATCACCAAAATTGAACAGTGACTGTTTCCACCCAACAATGATGAAATGTAGAGAAATAATAGTGGAGACCAGCCCCATAGGAGCAGTTCAGCTGCAGTGTCTCATTTCCCATCCAGCCAGTGAAGGCAGAGGAATAGACGCACAATCCGCGACAGGCTTGTTTGTCAAACCATACTTGGACCGAATCACTGAGGCAGAGTCATTGCCTGACTTGTCTGTTATGTCTGTGTGTCTGTCCTGTAGGTACTTCAGTGATGCAGGTGACAGCTACAGATGCTGATGACCCCACCTACGGCAACAGTGCCAGGCTGGTGTACAGCATACTGCAAGGACAACCATATTTCTCTGTGGAGCCTCAGACAGGTGAGACTGAAAACAGAACCCTGCCTCGAGTCTATAACCATATTGGCCCTCACAATAACTGGTGACCTCTGGTCTTTAGAAGAACTACTCAGCACTAAAGAATCCCACCATCATGCAAACTGCTGTGACACCTTGTGGAAACTGCTTCTTGCTAAGAACAAAGTGAAAACCATTTTGTGTAATAGTTCTAGGCTCTGCCACTCTTTATGTAAAAAGCTAGGAACCCACTGCAGCAGGGATTGTGTAACAGCACAGCAACAAAGTCCTTTCCACTGAAATTGGTGAGGAAAAGAAGGCACTGCTGTTAAAAGAGGTCCCTAGAGGACATTCAGCCTGGTCTCTGCAGTGCCGAAGTCTAATATTTGGGTCTGCATTAAAAGAAGAAATTGGATGTAAGGAGAGAGGTTAGGGCAGACGCAGAGCTATGTTGGGTCAGGAAGAGTGAAGAAGAACAGAAAGGGAAAGGTTAGGGTAGAGAAGGAAAGAGAAATTGGTTTAGAGAGAGTGAGTTCATGGAAAAAGAGTGGTTAGGGCACAGAGAGGAAGAGAGATTTGGGCAGAGTAAATCTGTCTAATCAAACCAGTGTTGGGTATTTGACTGGCTCAAATCCATAGCTCACATTTCTAATTGGTTTGGAGATTATCAGCTTTTCATGCTGTCACACACACGCACATACACACACACTGTTGGCATAATATGACAGTAGAAAGCTTCAACTCCCTGACACTGCAGTTAGACGTGTGGAAAAAGAAAGACGTAGATGGAACGAGAGCAGTGGGTGATGAATTAAACCAAAATAAAAGATTACTGGGGCTTGAAATAAGAAAAATAAAACTTCACATATATTTAAAGTTATGTTACGTGTATAATACGTGATATGTTTTCTTCCAAAATGAAATATCTCTGAATAAATTACTCTCTGTTACAAGTAAGAGTTGTAAACAGTAGTAGATGTAATTGATCTATTAGTATCAAGGCAATTTAGGAATGGCATTATCTAGATTGATAATAGCACGACGCAAGTACAAAGTGCAAAGAGTTCACGTTCACTATTTGCACACCTGTGTGTGTGTGTACACCAATAAAATACTGCAACAGGAAAACAAACGAAATACTGCATGGTCAATGGTCTGATGTTGAAACATGTATGTTTAGGTATTATTCGCACTGCGTTGCCAAACATGGACCGCGAGGCGCGCCAGGAGTACGACGTCGTCATTCAGGCCAAAGACATGGGTGGTCACATGGGTGGGCTTTCAGGAACCACAGAGGTCAAAATCACCCTCACAGATGTCAATGACAACCCTCCGAAGTTCCCACAGAGTGAGTATAAACACCTTCTCTATATATCTACGCATCTATCAGTCCTTCTGTGTATCCATTACCTTCATTTTCCTCTGGCATGACATTTTTTTAGAGGTGTTAAAGTGACACTTTTTACCAAATGGCACAAAGGACACATTGAAGTGTGTGCAGTGTGTGTTCCTGTTTTGTGCAGATGTGCGTGCGTTATTCTCTGTGTTCTGTAAGTGTGTGTGCTCAAAACCCGGAGAACATGTCGCTAGACAGAAATATAGAAACCAGGAAAGTCACTGTAGGAGGCATAAAAGATAACTTAAGAAATCAATTATTAAAGGTTCTTTACTGGCCCCCTGCAATGCCCCCAGGCATGTGTGTGTGTGTCTATGAGTGTGTCTGTGTGTGTTTAAATCTCTCCTTGGGATATGTGGAATTACTGATGTGCTGAGCAATAAAAAGTAGTGAAATATTTAGTCTTGGTTTGTCAAAAACTGTGGATTTGATGTTTTAAAAGGCCCAGACACACTTGAGAATGTGTTCTCGAAATAATATTTGAAAAATGCACAATTTGTAATACAAGATAGTACATTTCTTCTTTAATTCAAGTATTAGTCCAAATTATTTTACATTCTTGTATGAACCTCACTTAAAAATATCTGACCAGTGTTCTGGTGGTGCTGAACTTTCCAGCTTAAATCATTAACTGTCAAGCTTAAACGAAATCAACCAACACGATGAAAGATGCATCTTTCATACGACTTTTTAGTGTATTTTGTTTTGCATTTGTTTTTGTGCCTGTTGGTTAGCTGTCGTAAGGGTGCCTAATAATACTAATACTGAAAAATGCAGTTGTTTATGGTTGGATGTTCAACCAAGGACTCATTTTCACTGGTTTTCTAGTTCAATCTAAGCATTTTCTAAGTATTTTCTGCCTATGTCTAAGTCCAGCACCTTTCATTCAAGCTGTGTCTATCATCTCTTTCACCATTCCTTCCCTCTTATATTTCTTGTTCTCCCTCATTCTCACCTCCTTACCCCCTGGAGCTCTGAGGAGAGGGACTCCTGGCAGAGGTTCAGCAGAGTAGCTTCAGGAATGGATGGAAAGGACGGAGGGAAAAAAAAGAGGCAAGGGCTCAGGATTTAACCTGTGGCGAAGCTGAATAGGCGAGAAAAGAGAGAGAAACAAACGACCAGAAGCAGTGAGGGTGAGAATGTGAAAGACAGGAAGATGCAGAAAGAGAAAGAGACTGTCAAAATCATCACTTCAGCTCCTGTGTATCACAACAAGCTGACTGTGTTTCAGTATCCTACAAGGAAAAGCCAAAACCTGATTCTGTAGACAAATGGACAATGTTGTGAGAGGATTTTATGGGCCACAGTATTTTATGAGCACTAGTCCTGAGCAATCAGCATATTTCAAGTGCAATACACCTTCATCTATAGAGCGAATCAGGATTTAACTCAGGGTGCTTTCACACCCAAAGGCTTTAGTTTGTTTAAAACTAACTGAAGTTTGTTTTCCCTCTTGATGCCATTCATTTTGTCTGGTGTGAACACAGTAATGCACACCAAAACAACTGCACCAAGATGCCCCAAAAGAGTTGGTCATGATCTTCATCCCGAAATTTGCTTTTTTGTTCCCATGGACACATCTGACCAAAAAGTGGAGATGACGCTCTCGTGTGCGTCATTTTAGTGTGCTTGGAAGAGGAAAATGGTACAAGATTATGCATTTCTCAAATAATTGGGACCAAAGAAAACACACTAAGGTGTGAAAACGCCCTCAAGATACTAAACTCTGTGTGTTTTGAGGAAGAAGAAATCAAGATAGTTACATGCCTGGACAAAGTGTCGATATATTGCTACTTTTTTATGTTTTATTTTGTGTTTTTGAAAAAAGTTAGCTTAATCTAGCATCATGTGAGCTAAACTGTCCCTGCACCACCGCTTAAATAGCAACGGATCATCTCTTTATTAGCGGCTGATAACCACCGAACTGCACACAGACTAGGTTATCACGTTCACACACATACATATTTATTTAGATTGCAGCCTTTGCAGGAATCGCTTTGACCTTGCAATTGCGATTATATTAATAGCACAGCACTACCTCTGCTCAGAGAGCTAAAGAGAAGAGAAGAGACATTACAGCTTTAGCAGCCAAACTGCTACATTGAATGTTCAGTTAATAATTAAAAGAAGTAAAAAAGAATATTTTAGCTGAAGACTGAAGATTATGATTCTC
This sequence comes from Helostoma temminkii, assembly GCA_900302695.1. Lineage (NCBI taxonomy): Eukaryota > Metazoa > Chordata > Actinopteri > Anabantiformes > Helostomatidae > Helostoma > Helostoma temminkii. The sequence goes on along the minus strand of OMLM01000019.1, from coordinate 18,049 downwards.
CTGCTTCAGTTCAGCACTGTGGTAGGTGAAGGAGCACATAGATGTGAGATCTGATTAACCCCTCTGACAGCGTCAATCAAAACTGAAGAAACCGTTGGCATTTACAGGCTCATAAAGTGAAGGAGAAACGACAGAGACCAGGCAAAAGAGGAGAGGTCAAATCACAGCGGATTCATATTCAAGTTGCTTTCCCCATAATGATGTAAGGAACGTCATTGTGAAGAGTCAGAAAGGATGAGTCCTCTAACTGCATGGCCACACTTCTGTTTCTATCTCCCAGTGAACATAAAACACTGAAAATAAGATTAACAGCAGGAAGCAGGTTTTCTAACCACATATTATTGCACATAAGTGATTGCAAAGTACTACCTCGCATTGCTTCTAAATATCGGCTATGCATCACTGGCAGTTTACATCTGTGATACAAGACAGTACACCAAATAGCAATATGTTGTGGTAGTAGGTATCCTTGCTAAAAAAAGTGGAAGCAGTACAAACACCTGCAAGAAAAGTCTCCCAGATGGTGTGAATGAGGACAGTGATTACTTATTTAGTAGTTGGGCAGAGAAAGAGGGCAGAGAGAGGGAAACTGGGAAATGAGATAAGAAAGTCAAGAAAGAAAGCACACAACGAAAGCAAGAGGCAGAGAGAAGACAAAAATAAAACCGATACAAAGAGAGGAAAAACAACTAAAAAGATAAAAACAGACAGAAAAGGATATGTGGCACAGTGTGACTCCATCTTGTATTCCTGCAGCTTTTCAGTTTCCATTCAAGCTGTTGTGCTTTTTCTTTCACTCTGAGGCTTGATCTTCCTTCCTCTGTGTGTTTTTTTCACAGACTTTCTGTCCCTGTAATTTTCTCCCTTTCACTTCATTATCAAGCATCTTTCGTTTGCCACCCCGAAAATCCATCAAGGCACAGACGGAAGGAGGAGCAGAGCGACGAAGGCAAATAACAAGCGATTGTTCTTTAACTCTCTCAGACTTCAGTCTTTATTAGACTGACGTGACAGAGAGTTTTGTTAAATACTGTTAATACACTGTATGCCAGATGCAGTTCACAGCTATGGAGAACAAAGCAGATAGTAAAAAGACATTCAAAGCCGTGAAGGATTAGACCAGTCTTCTAGTTCTGCGTAGTATCTGCACATATCATTTACCACCCATGCCTTTAGGATTGCTATACCAGAACTGTTTCTATTTCAAATCAGAATCTGTCACCATTCCTGACATGACAGCGGGCTTCCTCTAGAAATCAAGCACAAAACTAAACTCATCACAGCATTTTAAAAACACACTACAGAGACATATTAGCTCTATGATGAACACACCAGTATGAGGAGTAAAAAATTACACAGTAAAACAAGGCATCTTTGTCTACTTTCATTTCTGATTGATAACATTTTTAGTGAAGTCCGTTGGTTCCACTGTGGTCCTTAAATGTGAATATACATTTCCTGTACCTGTATGTTTCTGTGCTTCTTTTTTGCCCATGGCCAGGTATGCCAGACTGCCTGTGTGTTCTGTCATACAATGTTTAACTCAGCTGCCAGGAGCCACTGAAGTTAAGCTACTTAGCAAAAGCAAGAATAGAATGGCAGGGGAAGAGAGGGAGAAAAGGGGCAAAGGGAGGGCAGGGAATGAAAGGAGCTTTTGGCCAGAATAGACTGGCACGGGAGAGACGAAGAGGAGAGACAGGTATGAGAGAAATAGGGCGGAGAGGGGGAGAAGAATGCAAGCTGAAGAGGAAAAGAAAGAAAGTAAAATGAAATGAAGAGGAGAGATGGAGAGGAGGGATATGGAGACGATCGATGGAGACGGGGTTGAAAAAGAATTAGAGGGCTGGAGGGTGGCAGGAGGGATCTGGGTTGAGCAGATCAAGTCCTGTGAACCGCCCTCCACCCCCGCTTGTATTTACTCGAAAGGCACATGACCAAATGAATTTCATGAATCAAAGGATTGCTACACCTGGACGAGACGGATAAACATGTTAATGGAGCATGAACCACAAAATGATGATTTCACTTTGGGCTTAATGTCTAAATCATAGAATGGGAGGAGGTGGAAGGTGAAGGAAGGAGGAACTGGAAGAATGAGGGATGAGTAGCTGCAGTGAGGGTGTAGGAGGAGAAAGGAATGAAGAAATGACAGATTTAGGAAAAGACAGGCAGAGGTGAGAGGAGCGAGGAGGATTTTATGATGTGAGAGAGAAAAGATTAAGGGAGGAGAGAGGTGATAGGTTGAAAGAGTATGTGAGAAATAGGAGAAGTATAAAAGGAAAGAGAGCAGACATATGGTCCTACTGCTCTCATTCTGTAAGCCAGGTGTCTGCTGCCACAGACACACACACCTGACACCATAGGGGATATTAAAACCCTTTGGGCCATACGAGACAGATGGTATAGTTCATGTTAGTCCCTCTCTGCCCTCCAAAACTGACCCTGCTTCAGATAGTAAACACAGTGGCAGCCGGTCAGGAATTCTCTAAAGACTGTGGGATACCACAGGTTGACACTGAACAACAAGCTAAATTTTCTACATTCATTTTTCTCCCAGGTGTGTACCCCATGTCTGTATCAGAGGATAAAGTGCCGGGTGAGGAAGTGGGCCGTCTTAAGGCCAAAGATCCTGACCTTGGAGACAACGGGCTGGTGAACTACCGCTTAATAGACGGAGATGGGGTGGGAATGTTTGAGCTGACCACTGACTCCGAGACAAGAGAGGCTGTTATTAAACTGAAGAAGGTAAGAAACAATTAAGAGATAACTTAAACAGGCAATATTTGACTCTTTTGTCCGTTTGGCAGCAGCAGAAACAAACACACTTTTAGCTCAGTTTTTGGTCTTTACCAGCTCCTAAGGGGACTTTAGGTGTGCCTTTTAAAGCTGAGCAGCTACTGCTCAGAGGGATTCTGGAGATTTTTAAGTAAAAAAGCAACTTTGCAAAGCCGAAGAGCATGCAATTAGAGTGGTGAGTGAAACGCAACAGAAGATTTGCGATCCTGGCAGCCAAATAATGAGCTGAATGTTGCTATAAAACTCTGCAAAGGCTAGTGGAGCTGCAGCTTCATGTAATAATTCCTCACAGCAAGCATCCCTTTTCACATTATTCTCTTTGTCTGTTTATACAACTTATTAGGTTGGCACATAAAAATCAGAGCTGACAGGAAAGGTAATATTTAACTATTAATTTATCGCTGACAGCCCATAACAGCATCAAGATGCACAGTGGAAAGGAATAAATTAACAGCAGAGACATTGTTATTATTGGTGTCTAATCAGAAAAATTCTGTATGACATTATGTTTGACAGTTTCCAGTAAAGAACATTAGTATACCAAACTGTTATTAGTTGACAGTGGCTGTTAGAACAGCTAGCTGTTATGGAAACTATTTGTGTGTCATCACCCATTTACCAGCACAGAAATGTATTTGAGACAGCACATTCTCTGTGGACAAAGTGGTTTAGTATGAACCTCTCTCAGATGCAAGTCTGTGCCCGTGTCCGTTAGTGTAATGTGTTAAGAAAAGGACAGAAAGAAAACGAGGGGCGGCAAAAGAAAGAAAGAAAAAACTATGGAGCAGTATGGAAGGCAGAAAGGCGTTGGTCCCTTCCTTGGCAGTTTCTTATTGTGTCTGATATGAACGCTGACTTTCAGTGCATTAACTTTCATGCTTCCCTAGGCCAGAGAGCTCATCTTCTGCCCTGTGACTGTAGCCCATACGCGCACAAACACGCACATACACACACAAAGTGTGACTACAGCTTTCAGTGATCCAACTGAGCACACACAATTACTTTTTCCTCACTCTCTGTCCCTCTCTTCCTCTCCCCAATGCACACACACACACACACACACACACAGGCTCATATTCTCTCAAACACACAGTCGATCCCTCCATCGCAAACACACACAGTGCTCTGTCAAATACTTCCCGGCACTCTTCACATACATACGCTGTATGTGTAGCTGCAGGTCAGGATTATAAGATGAATCTTCCAGTGAGCTGCAGTAGCCTGCTTTTCCCTCCTGTAGCGTCCGACCCCCAGTTTAAAAAGAAGTAGTATTTATAGTCCAGCTATTGTTGTGTGGGGGAAATAATAATGACACGTACATCAGAATGTTGGAAAATGTTTTTTTCTTCTATTTTATATAATTATTCTAGAAAAAGAGACTTTTTTTAAACTGTTGTAGGTTTGTCAGGCATCCAACCCACAGAATCACACAGAGGTGGTCAGTTGTGCATTTTCCCCCAAAATTTCTTAACCGAATCCTTATACAGTGAAAGACTTGGCAGTTAAGTATGTAATTATGTGCTTATAAGTATGACGGCAATTGTGGCAAGTTACATTTCCCATCCAGACAGCTATGACGTTGCTCAAAAGAGCAGTCAGCCTTAACCTACAGCTTGTTTTTACTGATGCAGTGGGAAAATCTCTGTCTGAATCAATCGATACAAGTCTGTTTCATGCTTTTTCTCACAACTGTCAGCAAGAGCGACTCATCTGGAGCTCAGTGCTGGAGCATGGCATTAAGACTGCCAGGTTTAGGGGCTCTCTTCCCACTGGTTTCATGAGAACTGAGCAGGGAAATGAGTGAATGATAATGAGCAATGCTCCTTGTAGTCTGTCAGCTATAATTTGTGTGCCCTGGAGCAAGGCAGCAAACCCACAGACCGGGCATCAGCCAAAAGTAGAAAATGATGTGGCTGCACAGGACAGCTCTCAGGTGGCAATTTGTAAATCTGGCTGGATTTGAAGATGACCTGGCATACAGGTCACACTCGTATTTATTCTTTAATTCAACTTTTTCTTTGTCCATGTGTTAAAAGAAAAAAGTCAGTTAAATGGGAACAAGAAGCTATATGAGCAAAGCAGGACAAACTAATCAACTCAAACATCAAAGAGCGACTGATTACAATCAACTGGAGCGCCATGTTCATGTGTGAGGCTGTAACCCTGCTAAATGAAATGATAAATATGTGCGTCAACATCATGTTAAATCCAGTTTAGCCAAAACTAGACACAACCAGTGACTTCATGGCAAAAACAGCCCCGCGTACACACAAGCACACATGAAATACAGAGCGGTTGTAGGAACCAGTTGATTTTTTTTTTTTATCATTAATTCAATCCAGCTGTTCAGCTGTTGAAGTTAGACAGCACTCAAATAAGCATTTCAAAATATCTTGTGATTTGCCAATGTGTCAGAGCCACAGTAGCATCCATAAACACATTCAACCAGCAATGCTACACTAGTTCTATTAGCTTACAGTTACAATCACTAGTTACTTCTGTTCGAAATAATGCTATAATACCATGTCAAATCATGCAGCCACACTCTTGTGCCTCTCAACCTGATTATAGCATCTAAACTCAGATGTGTGTATATTTAGGCTTACTCTATGTATAAAGGTGTGTGAGTGAACATGATTGCATCTTAAAACCTCTCAGGGGAAATCACACACACTCGCACACAAAGACTCCCACCTAAACACACTTTCAAATCAGCCTCGACAGTAGCCATCGCTAATCTCTATTCTCTCACCCTCCTTCCCACAAACACACACACATATACACGCAGGCACACACACGCACAGGGGGGATGAGCTTTAATCAGCTATTCTCTTTCAACTGTGTCCTGACGAAAGCAGTCCACAGAATATTAAGGAGCTGTGTATGAGTGCAGGGTGTGTATGTGTGTGTGTGCGAGAGAGAGAGAGAGAGGGAGAAGGGTGAGGTATTGTTGTGAATATTATTACATCACACTGATTACGGAAAGACGAAAAGAATAAAGAGTGAGTGGATCTATAGAGAAGTAGGTAAAGACACAGAAGGCAAGGATGACACAGGGAGACCCAAAGACAGAGCTGGAGTAACAAAACCAAAAATGAAAGAACTGGGTCACATCTGTCTTATTAGCAATGTACCAGTGATCAACACGTTAAACACCTACACAGACACCATTCAAAGATGTGACAAAATTGGATCATAGGCAGCCTCAATGTATGTTTGGTGATGGCAGTCTTGGTGACAACCCTGATCACTGGTAACCCCCCCGTAAACCTTGTGTGTCAAACTCAAATATGCATTAGCTTCTCTTCGCTTTTCCAACACTCCATATAGAGCTTCTGAGCCTCTCATCTCCCACTGGGATTTCATTAAATGATGGTAACATGGAGATGAAAAGATCAAGCTTGCTCCTGGGACTTTGCCAGTGCATCATCCCAATACCAGCTGGAAAAATAGCGATATTGGAAAGTGGTTATTATGTGAGTTTATAATATAGCAGTGATACTGAAAAGAGCGTTGCTTACTGTGGTCATGGCTACAATAGAGCTGCAGATGAGTGCAAGTCACAGCCAAGCGCTGTTGGCAATGTGCGAGTCCTCATAATCAGAGCACAGAGCATCTCTAGAGTGTTGCAGCTTTTATGCAATGACTGCCAGCACATTTGTTGACATAAAGGTTTTCCCGGCAGTAGTATACTGTGTTAGCGGGTAAGAATAGAATCAGGAGAAAAAGAAATATTCATAAGACGGACATCACAGAGCAATCTGTTTGGCTTAGGGTCATTGCTTTGTAATTGCTACTTCTTTTAATGGCTGAATTATAATACAGTGTTTTCAGTTTTAGTATAAGAAAGCATATCCTCAAAGCACACTTCAATATCAAGGCCATTTCAACTCAATGGGTTTTCTTCCAGTGTAAAGAGTAAGTGTACTGAAGATCGGTTCATTACATGTGAATTCAATCTCAGGGTTTTACTCTCTGATATTGAAAACTGCTGCCAAGGATTTCAAATAATAACATTTTCTTAATTTACTTATCTTGGCTATAATGGTGTAATATTATATGGGAAACTAGAGAAAAAATTTAAAGGCTGTTGTGACTGTGAGCAAAATGTTGTTTTTGTGATCAGGGACTTGTCATCTGCCACCTTGTGACCCAGTGCAATCTCCGTCGCTTTTATCATGTGGCGTCCCAAAATCCCAGACCTAATCCTGGTTCATTAAAATCAGACTAGTATTGTTTTCATCTGATGATGAAAACATCCCAACAGAAACAACCAAATTATACATTTTGGTCCCGAAATACTCATATTGTACCAAGTAATATCATGCAATACCAAACGTGTTGAAATTAAAGTCAGGATTTAGGTAAGTCATGTTTCTGTTGGTCTGTGACAGTAGCGGTAATGCTGTCAATACAATGATAATATTCTTGTTTTCATTCATGTAGCGACAGCTCCCCCTACCAGAAGATTACAGCATCTCACAAAACCAATACAACCTCTGCAAGGGACAAATAGTGCCTTTTCTTCATCATTTAGATATAATTACACAGCAAAAAGATAATAATAAAACAGTTAAAAAATAAAACTTGTTTTTGGTAATACCCAATCAAACAGGGATAGGTTTTGATTGGAGATGTATTAGAATTAAGTGAATCAAAAACTCTCTCTCTCTCCCCATTATTTCTTAGCCAGTGGACTTTGAAACTAAAAGGACGTACACTTTGAAGGTGGAGGGATCCAACCCTCATGTTGACCCTCAGTTCCTCGCTTGGGGGCCTTATAAGGATGAAGCCACAATAAAGGTATTTATGCACAATATGTTGGTAAAATTATGCATTAATGTAAGCATGTCCTTGGATATGTGCACATCCGAGATAATGTAAACATTTTTTATCATGTGCAAGAGAAAGAAGTTGTTTCAGAGTGTGAATAAACAGAATGTATCTTTGAAGAGTTTCAATTCTGTATGCTTGCGTGTCTAGATATCAGTGGAGGATGCAGATGAGCCTCCTGTGTTTGTAGCTCCCAGTTACACTTTTGAGGTAGAAGAGAACGCGCCTGAAGGCACCCCGGTGGGACGAGTACACGCCAAGGACACTGATGTTGCCAACAATCCTGTCAGGTAACACCGGCACAAATACGCACACTGTACATGCTCGTATTCACTAAAACAGGATTGTAGCGATGGGAGAATTTCAATTTTCACACTGCCGTAAGCACCCATAAAACACAGCCAGAAAAAAAAGGACTATTAAACAGTGTTCCTTCCTTGGAAAAACAGTGTGACTCATAATAACTTGGCTTTACGCTCACATTTTTACGCAGAAACAGAAACAACACAAATAAGTTTCTAAAAGAATAGGAATACAAAATAGGATTATAACAGCACAGCCATACACATTACATAAAAACCATCTAAAAACAATCACTGAATATAATGCTCAACACAAACAACAAACACATTATAACACATATTTAGTGGTTAATTATATCAATTAAATAAACTGTATATTCTTACATGTAATGGCAATTGTGTATTTGTGTTAACTCTGTGTAGGTACATGATACCCCGGTACACAGACGTAGAGCAGTTCTTCAGCATAAACTCTGAGGATGGCATGATTACCACCACAAGACCACTGGACAGAGAAGCACAGGCCTGGCATAACATATCTGTGTCAGCGACAGAGATAGGTACGTACACGTATATTGTATGCACACAGACACAAACATAGATAAATGTAAAAAGACTGATGTCTGTGGTGCAGGGGGTTTCTCACTAATTCTCTTTCTCAAATACAAACAAAAAAAACATTGAATTAGCATCATCTTATGAGATTTAAAAGTATTTGGACAGTTTGCGCTGCTACTACAAGATGGAGAGACAAGGTCAAATATGAGCAAACAGATGGAAAAACCGCAGTTAGCCACAAGGCTGTGCATTTTTCGGCATCCACAGCTCAGCCTATGATTGTGCAGTGTTGATCCATGGTATTTTATGTATAGAATTTGAGTTCAAGCTGTTTCTTTGTGTTTTCTCCCTCTGGGTGAAGTTCAACATCAAGTTAACACCAATGCAGTAAAAGTCAGCAAAGAACTGTCTAAACCTTGGTAAATTGATTCAGGTTCAGCTAGGAGGGCAGATTGCTTTACAGTAAATATGTTTGTTCGATGTATATGGCTTAGTGTTCAGTGTCTGGTGTCTATGGTCAGTGCGTTTAATGGTTTAGTAAGCTGTATTAATATGCAGTTTTGTTATGTTGTTTTTATGTTATTTGTTGGATCATGTATATGCGCTGCTGCCCACTGACCAAACAAGCGAGGCACCGTCAATTATGATCATTCAAATTAAACAGAAGAACATCTGGATACACAAAAGACAGTCACAAGATTTAAACCATGGCGCCATGAAAGACAAGAAAAATTAAAGTAAAAACGTTTGAACCTACACAGAAACTTAACTATCCAACCCTTGCTAATTCACACAGTCTTATACAAAGAGAGCGAGGGGAGAAAATGGGGGTGGGCCAGTTGAGCCACAGGGCCTCCAGAGCTTTTTCTCCCCAGCTTCAACCCCACAGACCCTCTAGCCAGCGAACCACAGTGGCCCCACCCTGGTATTCTGTGGTTGGGGCTCAAACTAGCAGAGCGCCGCGTGGTTTCCTTGTGGCATGCTAGACGCCAGACGGCCAGATGGAAGCGGGCTCACCGCCCACAAAGCTAGGACCATTTCAGGCTACGCTAACCGCTAACAGACCTTGGGAAGCTAAATAAATGCCTGGTAATGACAGGGTAGTGGAAAAATCATACTGACTAGAATTGCAAATATGCAAGACGGCACAGAGTGGATTTTTAAGATGAATGGATGGGGAGGAAAATACACAGTTCTCTCATCTTTCATCGTTAACAGTCTGGATGAATCAGGAAATTTTGTTTGCTTTGTTTGTTTCTATTTTGGATGTTTAGACATCGTTCTGTCTGCACCTCACCACCTTTTGTTCACTCTAATCTCCAGCATAAGTTGATGTTTGTCACTTTTGCATATCAATATAAAAGTGTGGTAAGAAGGGATCAAACTAACTGAGTGGCAGACTGGATATTTTGTCTGTAATTTTTGCAATCAAACTAACAAATAGTTGGCTGAGTGGCAGACTGATTGACAGGCAATCTTGTTGGAAAATATTCACAGTTAGCTTTGTATTCGGGCAACACCAAACGTGGATTAGAATACAGACACAACAGCAATCAAACACTCAGGCACAAATGACATTCTGTCTTTAATGGCTGTGAAAGTGCTTTGAATTTTTCTATGTAGCAGAATGCTGATAGCTGTGTCCTATGCTAACACTTCTGTGTGTGTGTGTGTGTGTGTGTAGGAGGCCACCACCAAGACACCAAAGTGCGTGTTAACATCAAAGTGAAAGACGTGAATGACAATGCTCCAGAGTTTGCTACCAACAACGAAGTCCTCATGTGTGAAACTGTTGTGCCAGGGAAGGTGCGTATGTCTGTGTGTATGCATGTTTACATGGAAACGTATATACTGTACACTATATGTGGGTGTTTTGTGAGATTATGCTAAACGTACTTCTGATTTGTGTTCAGGTTATTGAAACAGTAAGTGCAGTGGACAAAGACGAGATGGCTCACAGACAGCACTTCACGTTCAGCCTCGCTCCAGAAGTTGTCCACAACCAGAACTTTTCCCTCAAAGACAACAGAGGTAGCTGACCTCTAAAATATACATACCTTTATCTCTTGCGCCTCTTTTGTTCCTCTTCATTCTTCCTTACATTCTGTTTTTAGCCCTTTCCAAAAGATAATCTCAGTCTTTCTTCGTCTGAGGTCTCTTCCTCTCTCCCCTTTACTCAGATTAGATCAAAGCATAACCAGATGGAGGCTTACAGTACCTTGTAGAAAGCAGCAGGTGCTCTGAATCTCTATCTCACACACACATGAATGCACACATGTCCTGCGGGCTGTATTAATTGCAGTGGGTGTCTCTGTCCGTCTGTACATATATCTTAGGGGGGCAACTGATTGAATTAAGTTTCGGGAGAGAGAGAATGAAGAAAAAATGTCAGCGCATGAGAGGAAAGAGAAGAATATAGACACAGAACTGGAGATTTAGGACATTAACATGAAAGTGGAAATGTGTACAGGAAAGTATAGCATTGAGGGACCTAATGGGAGTCTAACCTATCAGGGGTTGTTTCTTTAATGGCTACAGTATGTATCAACAACACAGTAAGGCAATTAGAGAATAAGAGAGAGGGAAATATCTAGTAGATAGATACATAGATTTCTCCCATCTGTACAGATACTGTCAGATCCACACACAGCAGTCAGGAGCAGCAGTGTTGGCAGGGGGTTGATAACAAAACAGATGATGGCGACATCAGTAGCAGACAGGGTTTATATCCACTTTCTCTTGAGTTGAAACATTTTAGGGATCCCTTCTTCTGTGTTTGTACCGTGTGGTGATAAACGGGATACTGCTTTATGCTTCTGTGCATTATTCATAACAATGTATGCTGTTATTCTGAACTAGACTAATAGATAAAGATGGTTGCTGTAACCTTTTAACTCTACAGTAAACCTTGCGGAAACAGAGGCTATATACTGGGTCAAAAACATTATTACTTATATAATAGTATAGAACATTGTAAGGCTGCGTAACCATCCTCCTTACATTACTTCAAGTACTGTGTTCAGCACAATGCAGAAGTGTGCACGTTTCACTGTAATGTAAATCTTGAAAACCATTTGCTCACTCATTAAGCTTCTGAAAAGCATCTAAAGTATCCCATCCCATTCGCAGTTGGCAGCAAAGATTATGTGACATTAGAACAGAACTGTTTGGATGCAGAGGAAGAGAGAGGCAAACAGAATGAAGTGTGTTCAGTAGGAGGCACGTGATGGGGCGATATTGCAGAAGCGGAGCTAGCTGCTAGCATAACAGTGCAGCGGTAACAGTAGCTTTTGATTACATTTCTTCCTCTGCTGATGAATGAACCTGCTATTAAACAGGAATTTAATATCACACCTCATTGGCTTGTGTGTGTATGTGCGCGTTGGTGCATAACACTTGCTGTGTGCAGACAAATATAAACAAAAGGAAAATGTGAGAGTGAGCAAAAAAGGAACTGCATTATGTGTGATGAAGTCCACGTAGTAATTAGGATTTAGCAAACACGTTCACTTGCTATCTACTTACCAACATATTTCTACCCCTCCACAGACAGCACAGCCAGCATCTATGTGCTCCGTAAAGGATTCAGCCGTCTGACCCAGGATGTTTATTACCTTCCCATTGAGATAAATGACAATGGTTTCCCTGCTATGAGCAGTACCAACACTTTGACCATCAGGGTGTGTTCTTGTGACAGCAAAGACACCATCCTATCCTGTAACGTGGAGCCCTACGTTCTACCTGCCGGCCTCAGCACTGGAGCACTGATAGCTATACTAGCCTGTATAGTCATTCTTCTAGGTAAGAAGCTAAAATGTATTATGTGTTAAAGTATTGCTGATTTACATGTGACTCCCTTGTTGCAACACTAAGTATTCAACTCAGTGTCCCATTAATACCAAATACTCCAAGTATGTACTTTACTCTGAGGTGAAACATGGCAAGCTGGGGCTGCCTGCCTCCATTGTTTCACCTTATTCAAAATGCGCTTCAGCATTTGAGCTTCTTATGATTTGAGACCATGGAGTCACTTTTATCAGCAACTACAACACTACTTTGGCTTTCTCTCGTACCTTATCATTTATATAGTCCTATAGTGTGGGCACATCCTTAGTTTTCTATGCCATGCCACTGGGTCACACCTTTTGCAGCCATTATCCGTCTTCCTTTTTTTAAAGCTATAATGTAAACTGTATTCTCACAGTTGCAGTATACACTGCGTTGTACTACACAACTAGAACCTCTCAGAAGCCTGACATGTTAATAACTACCTGCAATTAAAATGGCATGCGCGTGTAGCATAATACTATAATGATATTAATTGAACTGTCCAATGTCTAATTACATCTCCCAGAGTGCATGCTAATTATCTAATTCTCTTGTTTCTTTCTTTTTTAAAGAGGTAGCGTGAGGGTGATTCAATTATGTGGTTGTGTTTCTCTTTGGCAGCGATAGTGGTGTTGTTTGTTGCCCTGAGGCGTCAGAAGAAGGAGCCATTGATAGTGTTCGAGGAGGAGGACATCAGGGAGAATATCATCACTTACGATGACGAAGGAGGTGGCGAAGAGGACACAGAGGCCTTCGACATTGCTACATTGCAGGTATGAAGAAGTGAAGGCTGGCATTAACGTCCTAGCATGTTTTTTGAATGAGATAAGTTCGATCATGAAGCAGCCTTTTGACTCAACTTCAAAATAGCGATTGTACAGTTTTCCCCACCATAAATAATTTATACGAGCTAAAACAACAAGTCATATTTCACGTATTTAGCGGTACATTTTTAAAGGTGCTTTCTTTCTAACTGTACAGAACCCAGACGGTGCCAATGGTTTCTTGCCAAGAAAAGACATCAAACCAGAGCTCCAATATCCCATCAGGCCTGGCATTGGCCGCCCTGCAGCCAACAGTGTCGACGTAGATGACTTCATCAAGACTCGAATTGCAGAGGCTGACAGCGACCCAACAGCACCTCCCTATGACTCCATTCAGATCTACGGCTACGAAGGCAGAGGATCCCTGGCTGGGTCATTGAGTTCCCTCGAGTCTGTCACAACAGAGTCTGACTTGGATTATGACTATCTGCAGAGTTGGGGGCCGAGGTTTAAGAAGCTGGCAGATTTGTACGGGACCAAAGACTGCTCCATTAATGACGCTGATGATGGTCAAGACTCTTAACAGTGGTCTTCTGTTCTGAGTTACTGATTCCACAAGGATTTGTTAACACTTCACCGTCCCCAACTGTTAACAACCACCAACTGATCAGTTCATGCCAATTTGTCAGTGAACGCTAACAGTTCTTCCTCCCATGGCGCCTCCCTGGTCCACCAAGAAAATTTGTTAATGAACACATACTGAACGCTTAGACTCGAAATTGCTCAGAGGTTTTCCCAAATCTCTTCTTTCCCTCCTATGTATCTTCCCCTCTCTCTATTCCTACAGACTTGAGTTTTGCAGAGCTGGGAGATTTGTTATGTCACCATTTGTCTGTTTGGAAGTAAATTGCTGGTAGGGAAAAAAATGCCGTATGATGAAAATGATTTGCTTCTGTCAAACTGTTTAGTTTATTAGAGGTTCTATATACTTTTGTGGACTGGATTCACATACTTCCTCAATTGTTCCTGGGAGTGACTTAAAAGGTTCCTATCTTTTCCATAGTTTCTCTATTTGTGGTGTGTGTAAATGACACAGAGAAAGAGAGGAAAAGAGAAACACAAGGACAGAAAAACGCCAGGAATCAGAAAGTGTCTGATGTTATCAAAGAGAAATCAAAAGTAATGATAGTGTGTCACGAGGTCAAACGGGCTTTTTCAAATTTATTGTTGTGTGTGCAGAATCAAGCAGGTGCTGTGGTGTAGAGGGCGTGACAGACTCCGGGTTGTTGATACTTTGAAGACGCTCATAGTATCTTCACAGTATGGTGGCCTTATAATAAATAAACAACAACCACAGGGGTAAACACAGTAAGAGTGATGGTAGGGAATGCTATATTCAGTAGCTAAACACAGATAAGGACTGAGTATGTGTGAAAATGCTACACAAATACCATTTTTGTATCCCCAAAAAGAGACAGACGCAACATGGATTCAATTTTAAAACTGTGGAAGATTCTTTGTTTTCATCCTTCACTGCAGAGAAGATGCGATGCCCCATCCACCTCCTGTGTCCCCACTTCTCCCATCAACGATCACTTCCCATACCCAGTCCACCAACAAATGATCATTTCCTCATTCGGAGTCCACCGATGATGGTTAATCACTATGATTAAAAACCTGTGAGCTCTAAAAATCGCCTTAAACTTAACGGACACTCTTGCAACGCAGTGCATTCTCTTTTTTTCTCCTTTTGTTTCTTTTTGTAACTTGAAAAGTATATTCAGAAAGCAAACTATTCTCCATGATAGGTATGTACAGAGCAATGTGCAGACGTGATGTATCACAGGATCCAACTTGCGCCTCATGTACTCTTAAAATAGGATGTGCCATTTCTGTCAGCACAGTAAATGTAGCCCAGCAAAATGTGCATTGTGTTTTTCCCAACACCAGCTATGTTGTTGGCAGCAGTACCTGTTGTATCAACATATGTTGCTACTGAAACATAAAATGTGCACGTTGGACAGTTACACTAGGTGTGTTTTCTGAGCCACATATACGGAGAGGCCGAAATGAGAACACCCTTTTTAAGCGTGCAGGTTCTTGTTCAATCTCTTTTTTAATGTTATTATATTATTATGATTATTATTGTTGTTTTTTATTATTATTATCATTATTCTGACAATAATTGCTCTTTTTTGGCTACAGCTGCACAGGAACAAATTCATGTTTTACTTTTTGCAGCTGATTTGATGTTCTTATAGTTGTCTAAACATGAGCAGAGACTACACAGTATTAGATTTTCCTTTTTTGGACAGCTATAAGAAGTTTACTGCTAAAAGTTAAATATCAGCTTTGGTTAATACCTGTGTGAACCTTTCTCTTTTTTTTTTTTTTGTTTGTTTTTATTTTTGTTATCAGTTTTTCATTATCTGGCGTTCCTTTGTTCTTTCTCCCTGTTCAAGAGGAAAACTAGCAATCTGTGTTTGTTGCAGTGAGAGAACGCCTCGTTTTTATTCTGTCAAGTTTTATGGTACCGATTTGTACAATTTTAAAAGTTCTTATTTTAGTATACATGCAAAATATTCCAGTATTACAACAAAAAACATGTTAAGAAGATAAGATTAAAAAAATGTTACAGCATCACACTTATATTTTCTGAACATTGTACTGTTGCTTTATTATGTGCTTCAATCTCCGAAGCGAAAAAAAAGAAAAAAACTTTGAAATAAATGCTCTTTTTATAAAATTATACCGAGTGGGAGCCAATCTTGTTTCGGCATTGGGCACTACACTGCTTTCACTGTTGTGATAACACATTAGCCGATGAGCTCCCTGGGATCCATACATGGCAGATATTACACAGTAACAAATAAAACAAAACTCCAAAAAATACATATGGTAAGAGTAAACATGCTAGTCCATTAAAACTGAAGGAGGAAATGTAATCTATTCTTCTGTGTATAAAGCATGACATTCATGAGTTTTATACTAAAAGAGGGTTAAAAGTCAGATTTTTTTTTTGTTTGTTTTTACAAAATCACTGACAGTAATTAAAAGAAAATGGTTTATGACCATGTTTAGACAAATTAGATCACAGATCCCTCATTAATTTCAAGGAGATTACCTGGTAAAACACCTGAACCGGGCTCAACATTATCCGACAAGTTGCTGCAACTAATCAACACGTGTAAGTCTGCGTCATGACAGATCAATATGTAATGCTTGTAGCTCTACATTTTGACCATTTGGCACAATCAATCATGACAGCCTTATAAAAGTGTAACACAATATCTCGGACACTGGGCACTTTTGGCATCTGACAAGCAATCAAACTGAATGTGTTACTTGAATATTTCTTGTTGAAAACACCAAATCTTCAAGAAAACTTGCAGATAGTTAAACAACTTTATTAATAGACCAACGTGTTGGCAAAAAAACATTTAAATAGAGTAGGTTATTTTTTGGAATGGACATTTAACTGTCTCTGATGAAGACCACGAGCCAAAACGCTTTGGTCTATTAATAAAGTTGTTTAACTATCTGCAAGTTTTCTTGAAGATTTGGTGTTTTCAACAAGAAATATTCAAGTAACACATTCAGTTTGATTGCTTGTCAGATGCCAAAAGTGCCC
>OMLM01000015.1:46368-69788 GCA_900302695.1 Helostoma temminkii | reverse complement strand
CGTGCTCTCTATTTCTTCTCTCGTCTCTTATTTAAACACAAATACCTACACACACAGACACACAGACACAGACACACACACACACACACAAGAAGAAGGACATATCATTTGGATGCAACCCACATCCTCCCCACATCCTGGGGAACCTCCCATCTGAAACTCACTGACAGCAGGAGGCTCAGACTGAATGCAGTTTGCGTAAGGTGATGGGAAATCTCCGATAGTGTATCCTGCTTTTAAATAAATAAACTCCACATCTTACCAAGGAGCAACTGAAAGTTTCAGCTCCGATTGCATCGAACAGCAGTGGCTCGTGTATTAGTACACGCTGATGCTGGATACTGTAGTGTACCGTTTCTGTTGTGTGTGCTATTTTTGTGCACACACCGTGAATCAATAAATCAGTGCACCTGATGTGTGGTAAAGCACCGGAGTCACGTAATGCTGACCGTTACACAAATTATCTTTAAATTTTGAAATGCTAATTTGGGTCTCTAATTATAGCCCAGGTGTTATATATAAAAAATATTTTATTTGTGTTATTTTATACCTTCCTAGAATACTGGTAATTTCATACCTGGCATCAATATGGCCAATACTGTGCTGTGAGCAATTTTAATGGCAACTGGACAGAAAGTCCAGGATGTGAAAGCACAGTACTGTGCAAAAGTCTTGGGCCACCATTAGATTTGTTGTTTTGGCAACAGCTTCTGTAGGATAAAGTGACAAATATTTAATGTGACATCTGTGGGGGAATGTGGAGAGGTCAAGGACAAAAACAGCAGTAGACTTGTCAAAATCTAATGAGAAGTTTCTCAGCTTCTTCGAGAGATTTGAAGAAGTCCAACAAAGACCTAGTCTTTGTGGAGGGATAGCAGCCAAAGAAACTACTTTTGTGTTTCTAGTTGTTCTAATGCAAATACTGAGAGATAGATATATAAGGCAATTGCTTATAAAACCAATTTAGCTTTAAATAATTTCTTTATACTGCAGCTTTCACAGAGGACAATGATTTGTCACGGAAAGGAAAAGGATATGTGTATAGATTAAAAATAATGATGGATAAATTTAATGCACTTGTTTCAATTTGTGCACGCTGGCTGACTATCACACTGAGACATATGAGAATTACAAAGCTGTTGTTAATGTTATTAGTAACAACTGTGCAGAACACAGTTTAACATTCAGCAAACATTCAGTTATGTTTACAGATAAGAACACTTGGTAAATCCCAGGATTTAGTCCTAAACATATCAAATGACTTTATCATCTTTTGAATTCAAATGATTATCGAACAAAACCCTGGTCTAACAGAAGCCAGAAAATCAAAGCATGTCTCTTTGGAAAGATGACTCACTCCCAGGCTCTCCGTAAATCAAAAAGTCTCCTCTTATCTTTTGATAGCTAAAACATGCAAGCAGTGCAGGCACTTGGCGAGCACACATAATTCCCATCAATTACTCCAAGAAATACTTCCGCTTCTGTAAATCGAGGGCAGCTGACAAGACACAGACAGCTCTTGGCACAATGGAGTTATTTTACGAATGACATCTGGATAACAAGAACACCTGCACTGGATGACCCCGCCGGAGCACTGGAGGAATGACGTTACAGAGGGATTCAACTGGGCTGAGGCTACATTTGTGTAAGATGTAGCTGATAAGGAATTCTGTTTGTGTGCTTTGCCAGAATTTTTACAGCTGAAACACCGTGAGCAGTTAAACCTGTCTGCACCTGGCAGACTGAAGACTGTTTATCCAAGGTCATCTGGTGGCGTAGTGGTTCAGTGGACCAGTGTTGACGCTCTGGCATACTATGACCTTTTCCCTGTAAAATATATATAGTATATGTCAAAATTGTTTCACCTCTTCCAACTTCATGGGATATTTGTGCTGCTTAAAGTACAAAAAGCGGAAAAAACTATACATTCAAATATTCAAGTAGTGAGTTTTCTACAGTGGAGACAGTTCAAAGTTCACACTTTACACCAGAGCTACTAAGCATCCGTAATTCCTGACCAACAGCTGTTTCTATTTTTCCAAAGTGCACTGCAGAAGAAGTTAGTTCAGGAAATCCCATTTTCCAAAAAGCACTAATGGTGCAGCATGACAGAGGCAAAGGAGAGGGTAAATGTTATAAATCACTAACATTCAGCAGTAAGCTTTCAGAATACAGTATGCTCCTGTCATCAGACAACTGTAAATTTCTAAACTGGGTGAAAACCTGGTTTGGTTAACTTGGAAATCATCATGTAAAATAATAACTTTGCATTTTTATTTAGTTAATTTGCTCATGCACCCTTTGAAAGATGACCTGAATGATTTCGATGTCATGTTAACTGAGCACCACTAGAGGCCAATATCCAGCCACGATCAGACAGGGAGGCCTGTGAGATGATGTGACACTGCGTGGCAGTAAAATTTTCCAGTGAAACCAAAGACTGTTTCAGTTGGTGTGACATGTCTTCCAGGTGGGGTGACCTTTACGTTCTGATCTAACTGCAGGGAAAAACACTGTTGACATGTATAATTAGCAGTTACCAGTAAATCATCGTCTTGTGTGTTAAATTTAGCATGGTTGAAAGTATGTCTCATGTTAAAACTGGACATTGTGGTCAGCTAGGCTCCTCTCTGTGGCTGAACACCACCGTGTCGTAACCTTTTAAAAGTCTTCACAAAACACCAAACGTGGTAGATTATGTGTGTATATTATATGTATGATGTATTAGGTTCAGTTAGTCGGAGGCCAAATTAAACTTGTCAGAGTCATAACAGTCACTAACACTTTGTTCTTTTTCAAACGTCATGATCCAGTGGTTCTATTCAAGCATTTTTGTAGTAAAATTACTCTTGAAAAACTAGACTGAAATATTTGTATGTACATCCTATAAATGCCAGCAAAAACAGAAGCAGCTTATTCTTCAACTTAGAATCAATATACCAATCTTCATCCATCAGTGACAGAAAAAAAAATTTCTATCAACCTACAACCTCAATAACTAAACTTAAATGCCCAGAAGGAATGAAGCTTAATAACTTTTCACAAATAGCTCAACACCAAAGTTTACTTAATACAGTTTAATTCAAAAGATATTACAGGTCAGATAGTTGCAATAAAAAATGATTGTTCCACATCCACTACAATGAAGGTAAAGATATAAACAATGAATCTTCATATTTCACTGTTGCATTAAAGAAAGTAAAACTCACTGCTTTGAAATATGTTCTCCACATCGTATGTGGAAATACTGTAATTTTTCATTACTGGAAGTGAGCAAATGGAATGTGGTGCCAAGTATATAAGACAGGATGTTGGAATCAGTTGTCTGACAAAAAATGTCTGATTGCACATTTGAATCCAGTGACAGATAACCCGCTTATCCAGCTCACTGACCCAGAAGCTGTGCTCCTGGCTACTTGGGGCATCTGCTGAAATACATGTAAGGGACCTGAAAGAATTCCTGTTTACACTGTGTGTATAGACACATTTTAAATACATGAGAAAAAAAATGTGTTGGGGTAAAACTCCCTTTTCAGCCTTGTATTACCTGAATGAAACACTATTTCACAAGGAGCATGAAAGTTAAAATCAACTTAAGTTAGTTTCTTAACTTTGTATTTGTAATATTTCACATTGTTTAAATCAACCCTTAAACCCCTAATTACACACCAACACTTGGGATGAGAACCACCTTTACTAGGTGGAAAGAAATAACACGAACAAGACCGCCACCTGGTGGCTAAACAGGAGGCTAGTGCATGCTGGTGCTGCAACCAACAGATAGTAAAATATTAAATAAGGCATAAACTTATACGTCACACACTTCATGATTGCAAATAGCACTTGACAGTTCATCACTAACAACTGAAAAGTTTCATAGATTTCTCAGCATTCACTATTTTACACCAAAATGGGATGACAGATGTTGTAATGTCCAAATCATGTCAAGGAAGAATATTCCTTTCTCTCATTTTGATTGAATAAAGCCAAACAGTATTTGTCACTGGAAGGGAGAGGAAATGGTGATAGCGGAAAAAGAAGATTTGCAGGTTTAGTAAATGAAGAGAACTCTGGTTCGGGGCAGAGTGGAGAAGGTGTCGGCCATCTTGCGGATTCTGGCATAGTTGATGAATCCTCGGAGGAAGAGCAAGATGCCTAAAGATGTAAAAATGGGGATAACATGAGACTGACAATACAAACTAGTACTACAGTAAGCAAAATATAAACACACTAAAAGTCAGTGCCAGGACCTGGCAGCTGTGATCATTGTTCTGATGAGATGTTAGGCTGACCAATATAAACTTTAAGGAAAGATTTTATTTAAAAAATCTAATATCAACTTAACTTATATTACATTTAATTTTCTAGCATATAAAGTACATGTGCACACTATTAAAAAATTTAAAAGATCTGAGGTTATCAAAGACTGGCAGTTCTGTGTTCTGTATTTAGGCAAAACTACTTTGACTTTTAAGTTTTGGATGGACATGAAGCTTGTTCAGTTTAACCATTGTAATAAAACATAAATAAAAGCATTATAAAATGTGGTTCTTTTATCAAAAATTTCCTGAAAAGTAATGCAATTGTGAACAAAAAAAAGAATAAGAAGAGTAGGCAAAGAAAATAAATTTGATGTGACTTCAGTGCATTTCAGTAAGAAACACTGTGCTTACAAGTCATTAGTTCAAATAAGTTATACAGAGCAACATTGGCATTTATATTTTCTTCACATAATAAGTTTTGGACTGGACAAATAGCAGACCTGATCTGAAAGATGCTACACAGCTCCACAGGGCCATGATTTAACAGCAACAAATGATACTGAGTAGAGTACAGCAGAGGGTGAAGCAAAGTAGAGTGACTGAGTCTAAGTCTCATGCTAGTTGTAGCAGGAGTTGCTATTATAGCTTTAAGTCAAACAATAACCTTATTAAATCACGATTAACTGGACATTGAAGGTTAAAGTATAAGATATGTGTATGATACTTCAGTGCTGTTGGAAGGGTTCTCCAAAGAGCAAAAAACCCATTTGATTTAATTGAATGTAGAGGTTGGCTACTTACCCAACACCAGGAACACCCACCACAGCCAGTACTGTCCATCAAAGTAACCAGGGAAGTATGTGGAGAACTAGAAACCCGAGAGAAAAACAGAAAGGACTGGTTAGAATAAATTTGGCCTCAACTGGTTTCACGCAAATGAGTCCTGCATTTAAAGAAGTGAGTGAATTAAGTAGCAAGAGCGCAACAAGCAAACCACTACAGAAACAACATTAAAATGCCAGAGTGGTGTTTGGGGCTTCTGAGTTGTTTGTGCGTACATAAAACCACATTTTATGTGTTTGTATGGGTGCTGTGTTTTCCAGCGTGTGGCCTCATACCCGGACTATGAGGATCCATTTGATGAGGGAGAGGCCAAAGCCTGAGATGGCCCCATAACGGCCGGCTGCTGATGTGGTCAGACAGAAAGACAGGAAGAAACCAATCCAGTTGAAGAGAAATGCCACTGGACAGAGAAGGAGCAGAGAGTTAAATGTCATCACAAAAAAGCAACTGCAAAACAACACTCAAAATTATTTTACGAATGTACAGCTGAAATAAGAGAAGATAATATTTCTGCACAAATCTGAGAAGAGAGGAGCTAAAAGCTAACAAGTAGATCACAAGTAGTTTGGGTAACTAACTGAAGAAAGTGAGCATGAAGATGCCGTCGTTTCCTATTCTCAGCTGATCTGCATCTTCAAAATCGTCTCTGGTCACAAAGTCTTCATCCTGCAATAAAATAAGCAACAGAAGATCAAAAAAACATAACAGTGAGTTATTTAAGCTCTTAAACAATGTACACAGCATAGGCAGGCATTAGCAGAGCTTTCCAGCTTTACATCTTTGAAATTATTTAAAGGCCAACATATTGATCAAATTACTCAATCTGATAAACATGTTTTATTTAAACCACTTCTCAAAGGTGTATTTATAATTCTACAAACACATTTCAGTGAGTGAACTCAAAGTGAATGTGAAGCACGGGCAAGCACCTGCTAGTGGAAACCGAGCGTTGCTGACAACAGAGTAAATGCTACACAAACAAGTAAAACACAAGTGGAAAAGTGACAACACAGAAAGCCCAGCTGATAACATCATTTTAACCTACTTTATAATACTTTAAGTACTTTATAAGTTATAAAAACCAGTCAAATTCTATGTAGAACAATGTATACATCAACTAAGCACTAGCTAGCATTCTAGATGCACAAATGTACAAGAGGGGTGGGGTACTATATACATAAACACTGTAGGTATATCTGTGCTCTCACACACCAAACCAAAACCAGCACTTCACATCCTCTCATCACTCATCCCTCCCCCGACTCCTCTCAGTTACCTCCAGTGAACTGCGAATTACATCATCAAAAGTCTCCAGGCGTTCCCTGTGCTGAGGCTGCTGCTGAGCGCAAGGCAGTGCGTGACAAAAAAACATACAACCAGCAATCAAACAGGATGGACCCACATGCAGAAAGGCACAATACATCACAGTGACCACAAGAGGTCAGAGATTAACTATTACTTTTTAGTAAGAAACTTATTTTTGTAGACCTCGCAAATTAAACACAGATAAAATAGTTTTGAGGATGTTTCTGCTGCTGCTGCTAATAGAGGAGCCTTTTGCTCCTCATGCTGTTTGTTACATGCCTGCACAGTAATTACTGGTGTCCTTTTCAAAAGCCATTAAATGTAAGTACAAGATGGGATGTACACTGCATTTTTGCAAATAAAAGACAACTACAAAGAAATAAAAGAAAATTTAAAGCGTTTATCAAACATATAACCAAGCAGATAATCACAGCGCAGATGGCTACCTGTTTTATTATTAAAAAAATGGTGGGTTAAATTAGTATTACACTATAGTTTATTATATTGTACCATGACTCAGAGAGCATCAGGATATAGCTATAGTGAATATTAGAGTTTATAGATGATGTGAATACTAGAGTTTGCTAGCTTATCAGCTAATATTTGCACTCTGAGTTAGACTTTGTACCTTTGACTGAAATGTAACCTAAACTCACATGGCTATTTTGCATATATCAAGGTATCACGTTCTGTGCATAATATATTCACTGGACAAATACATAAGCTAAAAAAATATTTAAAGTTAGGATATGCAACCTACGCAGTTATGTCTGTTTTTATTGGAAATGAAACTGTGTGATGTTGAGAGAGAGAGAGAGAGTGAGTGAGAGAGAGAGAGAGAGAGAACCAGGTGAGAAAGTGTTCAGGTACTCAAGCTTACAGTGATAATGACAGGGCAGTTTCTGTTTACATGTCATTAAATTAGGATCTAGTGTTGTTAGTTCATGAATATAGTGTCTTTCTTCATTTATTCAGTATTTTTCCAGTATAATCCCATTACCTTTGTAAACTAAGTAATGTGGCTTAACATTATAATAGGGTTTTCCTGCTGCATCCTGTGTGTCTATGTGTTTGTGGCTGAACTCCTCCGTACACTGACGACAGAAAGCAGGTGAAGTGATACTTTCTGGTGGACTGTGTCTGATAGTAAATCAGTATCTGCTGAATCACATCAGCAATAGACAGAATAGTAACTGATTTCTCCTTTTTAACTTCACCCATCATGGATGCCTGTATTTATTAGACTGGCTGTTTGTACTTAACTAATAATTGTTAACTTAATTTCTGATTTATAATACAGTAAAGCTGTTCTTGTATTCTTATTCACAAATAATATTTTTAATATATAAATTAGGCTATACCCCAATGTGGACGTTCTTACTAAAACGTGAGAATCTACACATATTTTAGTTTAGTCTGAAGCTCCCTTAACCTTTCAAATGCTGTACCAACATTTAGGCAGACTTGGGGTGAAACAAACTTATGCACCTGTGACTGTATTAGAGTAGTTCAGGGAGTTGAGGAGACGAGAGGATTCATCAGAAAATAGGCTGGCAGTTGTTGGTACTTCTAAGACATCAACTGTGATCATTATGTACGAAATAACAGTAAGTATGGCTGAATGCCACTTGATAAGAGTGATAAACATTTTGCTATGTGCAGTTAAACCAGCATCAAAGCCTGACAGCATGTCACATACACATAGCACAATCAGATACGTGGAGCACACACAGAGGCTTCTAAAAACAAAACAAAACAAACAAACAAAAAAAAAAACAGGGCGCTTAGTACTTCCTGCCTTACAGACAACACCGTTTGAGCACAAGCTTAAGGGTGAGTGTTTGTGTATATTTACAGATAGTGACTGTGACCACAGACAAAAAGGAAAAAAGTGACTTACTCTTCCCGTAACCAGGGGAACAGTAGTCTCAGCTTTGGTTCTTTCTGCTTCATCATAGGAAGGTAGCGTAGTCGCTACGTTGTATGATGGAGGCTTGGGGAAAACCCCATCTTCCTTGTAGTCAAAGTAGGCTAAAGAAAAAAAAACAGCACAAACATCTTAAACCCAGTTTTATTTAATGTAGGCAACAGCTGGCCAGTAACATATTTACACTAAGTGGACACTTGGATACGTTCTAATGCAATCCAACACATATGCTATATGACATCTTGTCTAAATAGTACACAAAGTACACATTCAGTTAGTATTTGGTGGCTCAAGTCAACATTATTCCTCAGGTCATTGTCATTCAGCCAAACATAAATACTATTTTCCAGTGTGCCACCATCGCATATAACCTCAGCACCACAAAAACATCTGGATAAATAACGATCTCACCACCACTGTCCACTGCAATGCTGCTGTACGGAGGTGGAGCATCAGCTACCTGCGGCCTCTCTTCTGGGTCCTCTTCATTGGACAGCTGTGGGAGGTAAAGACACCACTTCCTGGTTTATTTAAGGTTAATGGCACACGTGGCAGCAGTGGCTGCTTTCTATTTTAAACAGATGTTTTTTACATAAAAGAGCCTCACAATGCCTGTCTAGAGTTAAATAAAGACTGCAATATCCTGGCCTACTTGAGTGAACTTGCACCAATAATCCAGAAAACAGGAGTAAAAAGGTTTTTATACACATGAGTTTTGAAAGAGGAAACGAGCACCAACAAAATGTGTTTCTATTCCTCTCATTAAAAGCAGGAAACGTGAGCAGTCCAGTGTCACTTTCCAGGAAAGGCCACTGATGTGGTACTGAATAGTAAATCAAAACTCACTCTGCAGTACTAGGTTTGCAGAGATGCAAAATACAGGTTAAGGCTTTTGTTTTCTTTTTGGGGTGTGTAACTCTTTTACAGGTCTAGCTATGACAGTAAGGAACTGATATCTGGCCCTAAACAAAAAGAATTACATTACACAGAAACTGTATAACCAAGAAGTGTATATAGATAAGATTCCCATAACAATAATAAGATAATGATGAATGTATATCATTTGGGGTCATAATAAAGCGATATATTAAGGGATATCCCCCTAGAGAACAAACAGTATGTGTATAAAAGCTCAACTTACATCCTGTTTACGAAGTACTAAATTAAATGTTCCAGTAAATAATAAAGAAAATAGATTCCCTAGAAAAGCACTAGCTTTGTGTACTCCTCTATTCAACCTTTCTTACAGTTGAAAGATTCCCAGAAGCCTAAAACCAGATGTTTGACTGTGTTTAAGGCAAAAGAAAGATAAATCTAACTTTAAATATAACCTTAACCACTGTAGTTGAGTACAATTATTAGGTACCAGTACATAATTTGAGTGTATCTATGTTAATGTGCTTCACTCAACTAATTTTGTTTTCTATTTATTTTGTGTGTATTTGATATATCTTTAAATTACTCTTAATTACTTAATTAAAATCGCATCCTCCATTTTAGTCGGCAATAAAAACTCCCCATACTTTCCAAGAATGTGAAAAAATCCACAAGTGAAGTAAAAATATTGTACCCTGTTATCTGTGCAGAGTGTTTTCTGTCACCAGGTTTCATTCCTGTTAACTCTACATGTTTAACAAACAGGACTAATGTTTAACTATTTAACCATAAACGTTTTAGTCTGGTGTCATGAGAATAGTCCAACAGCGTTAATACAATTTAACGTTAAGTTATATAAATCACAAAAGTGGAACTTCTGCTTTTGAGAATATGAGTACATTTTATTAGAAAATACTTTCGTAGCTGCCTACATGACCTATCGGTTACTATTTTTAGTGGCATAGTTATTTTACATTTGTGTATTATTACTTTTAGCGAATTAATAGACACCGTTAACGTCGTTAAAACTCGCTAACTGTTAGGCTAACTGGTTAGTTAACTGAAGTTAGCTTGAAAACAGTTATCTCAAGCAAATACGCTACCCTAACCTGGCCTAACTAAACAACAGTCAAATACCCACAAACAATACGAAAACCCCCGCACTGACAGTAAAGTCCACATTGACGAACTTTAAAAATAACGAACGACCTACACAGAAACCGTTGGCGTTAACGTTAGTTTAAGCTAAGTTAGCAAACATGCTAACATCCTGTCGTTAACGGCCAGCTCCAGTCGACCAAAAACAGCACGGTTCGTCACAACAAAACTAATAAAAAATGACACTCAGTTCCTACATCAGCAAACTGCCGTGTTACGGATGACACCAAGTAACTCTTCACACCCGGGTGAATGTGAGCTCCTTTAATCAGCTTAACAGTGTTTACAGTTGCAGTTGACGTTAACGTTAAACCCTTCACACGCTAGCTGACGTTAGCAGCTAACTAACTGACATAGTTTACGTTACCTGCTGATATGTGGCGCTTGGTCCGGCCATTCTGATGTGAACGGCTTGTAATTAACAACAGCCCGGGCACCCAAGAAAAAGGAAATTATGCCGCAGATTAAACTGCAAAGTCAATCTTCGCTACAACGAAAGCCTGCTTCTCCTTCGTCTGTGCTCGCCACTGTCAAGTTACAAAGTTAAGCTAGTATGTGAAACTCAATTTCCCGTTTTAGCTTTCAGAAAGAAAGCCAACGAAAGAATATTGAATACATTTCATCTTAATCCAAAATCTGTTTTATGTCTTAGGAAACACTATACCAGTGCTGTTCATCCAGTTACATCCAGTTACTTGGGGCAGGTGAGACAACATAGATCTAACGCTAACTAGCTAGCTAAACCTGAGTAGTTTGCTCATTTAATCCTGTTTGACCATACTTTGTTGCCAAAGTTTATTTTGATGACGAACAGCTTTGTAACTGTTGTTTTATACCACATAAATAGAGTAACTAAAGATGAAATCATACCAGAATAAAAACAATCAAAACTAGTCCTGTTAAAGCTAATTAGCATAGTTTAGCAGAGTTCTGACTATAGTTTGCATATGTATATTATATAGTTATATATTAGTGAGATGCGGTTGAACAACCTTTAAATCATATATTTTAATGTGTTTAATTTATGATGCATTTGTTAACATGGCTCCAAAGCTAGAAACTTGATGATGGCGCAATCATATGGTGTCACTGCGCTTTTTTATATAAATGCTGTTTTGCTATTGGGTAAGGTCTGTGAATTATTACCAACGAGTATCATAGCCATGCACTAAAGATTACACAAATATGTGTTTATTCATTAATTTCTACGTGAAGTCCCGTCATAGACTGTATGAGACACCTCGGCTTTAAAGGGCATGCTTTCGCGATGCTTTTATTTTGAAATAAAAACACGCCAGTTTCCGCTTCAATCTCGCTAACGTGACTCGGGTCTGGCTCGGCAAATGACGTCACAGTAGCCACAATAAAACCTTTGTCGCCCCCCCTTAGAAATTAAGTTAAACAACCACGAAGTCAGGGAAAACATATCTACAATTTATCCTGGAAAACCAAAATAATTCTAAATAATCCAATATAATACAAGGAACTGTATATATAAAGTTGAAAACACAATTTTAACAAGGGATCATGGGTAAAAAAATACTTATGACTGAATGTTAGGCCATTCATAATCAATATAAACTATGTCAGTGGTTATAAAACTGCCACATCATGTATGTTGTATTTGTAATGAAATACAGTAGGTACTACAGTAGTGTTGGTCACAGCATATCATCCTGATTTATGCTATATCTATTCTTAAACATACAATAAACAGACTATAAAATAGCTGCAGTTTGATTCATGATTATAATATTATTAACCCTTTGGTAAACTGAATCTTGTGCACTGAGGAAAATGCTATCTACCGCAGTAGTACATACATAAATATGTGTTCAAATGGTGATTGTTTGGTGTGTTTTTTAGCATTCCAGTGGCAGATAAAGAAATATTAATTCTAAATTTCCTTTTGTAAACATTGAGGTTAATGCAGGTGGTCTATACTGATGTGACTAGTTGATCAGCCAAACCTGGGTTTCATACCTGGGTTGACTCAGGTGAAGTTTGCCACGTGCTGAACGATGCTTCACAAAGACTTAGAGTTGAAATGTAGTATTTGAATTCAATAAATCAACTGTTATGGGAAAGTCTTTTCAGCGTGCAGCAGGTTTTCTGTGTTTTTGAGACGGCTTCGCCTGCGTCTGCATGTGTAAGTGTGACACAAGGAAATAATTGGTATTTTAGTGTTTGTACCGATGATAACTCACATTTAAAAGAACATCTGCTGTGTTTCTTTGGCATCAGATAAAAACTTGCTAGAGAAAATTATTAACATCAATACCCATGGTCAGACATTAGCAATTACTGGACAAGATTCTTCATATATTCTTCAGTACACCACTGGAGTTGGCAATAAAAATAGACATATGCAATTGAGATCTTGGAAGATTTTATTGTATCTTCATCTAGAGTAAAAAGACAGCAACAATGAATCTGTGACACCTTGGATGTAAGTTCAAGTGCTGGGAAAGTTAATATCTCAAATTGATTTCTAGTCACATTACTCATGAGTCTGGTATCTAATGAGCACTGGGTAAGTTGTGCCTATGTGCTTTTGGTTGTAGTGATGGCAAACAATCTCCACGTCGTACAAACTGAACTGGACTTTGACACGCTCGTTGGGCGAGGTGAGGAAACAGAGAGTGTACAGAGCAAACTCGAACTCTGGACTGACGCCGATGAAGATGCTGCCCTTGGGCTTTATGCCGTTCTTCCAACTGAACTGCAGCGCCAGGATGTGTTTGTTTTCGTCAGGCTGCAATGAGAGGAAAGAGAGTGATGAAAAAGAGCTGGTGAGGAGTGGAAATAAACTAGTTTGACTGTTTGACAAAGGCAGCTGCATCAGTCCTAGGAAATGAGAGTGGAAAGAAAAAAGAAAAGTGAGAAAGACGACTGAAACCTGTACATTGGTCTCTCTCTTGGCTTAGCATCACATTATTTTAACCTTTTGTAATCATTTTACTTCATAAGTCCACATATTTGTTAGTATGTCTAACTTATTACTTTCTGTATTCTTATCAGGCAAAATATTTCATCTGTTTTCTCAAAGAAATTCATTTCTCAAGAAATTCACTCCCCCTATGGACTACTCACCATTCACTGACTTGATATAATTTTCCATGAAAATACTTTGGTATGCAGTACGCACAGGGGAATGGTAAAAAGTCCAGCAGTTGCTGTAACATATAGTTTACTAAAGTAAAGTTTTGGATAATGATGAGTCACTCGCTCACTATATTAATAAAGCACTCTTTACAAGTAACCTAAAACCAAAACAAAACCAATACCAGCTAAGCATAATGCAGGCAGTATCTGCATTTAGTGAGTCACTTGTATTTTGTGCTGTGGTTGGAAAGACTGCAGCGCAAACTTGGTCATAGCAGGATGTGGAGTTTCTCACCAGCGTGCAGAAATAATGGTGAGAGAGATACAGCAGAGATAAGCTGAGAAAGAGATCAAGTTGGCTTGAGAGAGTAGAAGGAATACTTTAAAATGATCCAGTAATATTTGTAATATACTGTATGATACTCACAGTATAATACAGAAGTTCTGAAACTTTAGTTAAAGCCAGAAACAACATAATGACAGGTACCTGTGGTGAATTAGCATCAACGCTGTAGCCTTTGTAGTCGACGTGCCCCAGCTTCTCCTGTAGGTAGAGCTGGATCCAGTTGTGAAAGCCGATGACGGTCCGGCCTCCTCTTGTCTCCCCAACAAACACATGTTCAAAACCTGACGAGTCTGGCCTGGCAAGAGACAGAAAAGAGAACATCACACCACAAACAATTTGTTCCAAATCAATTTAAATCTGTAGGATCTTTTTACTTTCTGTTACATGTAGAAATGTGTTTTCCAGAAGTGTAATATGATCATCTTATAGTCATGTTCATTACAGCTTTTAACTTAGCAGCTTGGCATTGACGCAAATCACTAAATTTGATACCATGTGAACACAATAAGTTAGTAGCTGCTTCTATCTCGATCATACACCAAATAAACATTTTCAGTGATGCTCAGAGTAACACCAGTTAACGCCATAGTCACAGATTCCTTTACTAAAGTTATATTTGGGTGCCAGATTCCACCCACTTGCTGGATCCTCGCCTGGCATAAAGTTCAAACCAGATCCTGTACAGCTGCTCCTTGAATTGTGTCTCATCCTCAGGAGAGAGCTGCTTCTCTACCAGGTATTTATGGGCTATCTGCAAAAAACATTTTTTAAATAAAATAAAACATTTTACACTAAACACCTGAACAACTTAACTAACAAAATGGACCTTTATTGGAAATAATTATTTTCTCAAGTCCCCAAAGGTACCTTCATAGTGGGAGTCTGGATGATGGAGTCCAGGAACTTGTGGTTCTCTGCTACCTCCTCGGGGGTAACGATTTCTGGCTTGCCAGTATCACTTTCATAGTTATCCAAAAGGGAGATAAAAGCTGCAGAAGCAAGAGGAGACAGTCAGACACCCGGCCGGGGAGAACAGCCAGGGCCCAATGCTAGATTGACAACTAAGCAACGAAACAAAGCTGAGTACAGAAACTTCCAGCCCAGTCACCTCTTCACAGAACAAGTCTCAAGACTGAAATTTGTCACTTTTTATACTTACATAATTGTGCAATTTTCACATCTTTAGAATCTATTTTACTCATTACTATTTCAGTGGGACATAATCCTCAAATTGAAATCACTGATAACACAACATCAACTTTAATTTTCCCTTTAAGGATCAATAAAATGTCACAGCAGCAGCAGGGAAGAAATACTGTACGTAGACAGAGACATGAACAACATATTTTGTACAAATGATGTTAACACAATACACATACAGTCCAGTATACATTAATTTACCTTTGGTATATAATGTGCATGCTCAAAAAAGGAAAGAATAAAATGAGAATAAGTTGCTTCATAATTAAAAATATTTAATCCCAAAGTATTAAGATACATTCTGATATAGAGTGGCTAACTGATTGCTAACAGCACAGCTTCCTCTCACATGCTGCACAATGTAAATCTGGGAACGCATCATTAGACAAAAATCACAGAAGTGATCACAGTAATCATGCAGAGTTAAATGTGAAGAACAAGACCGAGGCTGTAGAGGAGCATCTTTTCAGTGCGGTGAACTCTGTGTGCTGTGTGGTTATGCAACATGTCACTGTTCGTCATAAGGAGATTAGGAGTTGAGGGAAAAGCTTTACTCTGAGGCAAGGGGAGGATGGTATAAAAATGACAAATAGTGCAGTGGAATGTGTGAAGAACATGTTGATTCAAACATTTGTGATGCTGCAGTTGTGTAAGAGGCATTAACACACTAGAGAAATCCAGTTCTGGGCTATTTCATCCCTCAGAAACAAGAGAAAGACACTAAACATGAAGGCACGATTGTAGTTTCTGTTAAAAAACAACTTGCAATACTTCTCTACCCTCATGCACTTACCTAAAAAAGTCTCCTTTTTGAAAATGTTCTCATCAACAAATGTAAACAAAGGATATCCAGCTGCATCGTTGTTGTCGCTGGTGGTCATTTTGTCTCCAGCTTTACCCTGCCGCAGAAAAAGAATCACTGAATTTTACCTTAATTGGCCATTTAACAGATGCTCTTCTGGTATGCTTACATCTGCAAATTCAGAGTGGGAGCCAGACTGGAATGGTAATAATGAAAACTACTATCTAAACAGTAATACAATTAAAAAATGACTATTTAAAGGACAAAATGGCAGTTTTAATTAGTTTATAATAATCCAAGTGGCTGAAATATCCAAGTATCAGATCTGATTTGTGTTAGCAAAACAGCTTTCACTGTAAATTTACCATACTGAAGAGGTGAGAGACAGTCTTGTATATTCAATTATATTAATATGTTTTATAAGCGTGAGTGTGATGCACCTGCAGAGAGATCCTGTAGTCTTTTCCAGGTTGGAGTCTGTTGACATCGTTGTCCCATATCTCCTGCACCATGGCAGACAGCTCTCTGTCACTTTCAATCATGATATGACTGTTTGGTTGTGTTGTTGGTCCTGAAGTCGATGAGCTGTGGTTAAGTCTCAGTAGTTCTGTAACAGGAGAGGAACATTTAGTGAAGCTCATGTAAAATGTGTTTTGACTTGTTTTTTAACTGGTGGGGAGTAATAAAAATATATTTATTCTGGAAAGAAACACATTTTTAGGAACAAGTACTAGTAATAATTTTTTTTATGATTACTACATTTTGGAAGAGGGATTTTTGAAGGATTTTTTTTACACGTAAAGCAGCTAATAAACAAAAAAATATGGTGCATTGTTTGACTATCTTCGAACTGTTAACTATTTTATTTTTAACCTTTTTGGATGAATGTTGAGAAACTTGTGAGGCATATTTTCATGTATTCTAACCCTTATACCTCAATGGTTACAAACTACACATACTGAAATCTCAAAAACCATCATGTTTGTTCCTTGACTGATCCATATAATAGATCACAAAACAGTGATTCACCAGGCTACTACAAAGTTAATGGGCCTGCTTCCCTATCTAGGCAGAGCTTATTCATCCAACTGCACTCCACAAAAAACATGGCTGACGGGACATCACACATCCACACTGAGTTCTGGGAATTCATCATCATCTGAGACCCCACGCTGCATCCCATCAGATACCACGTCGATATCCACTGACCTTTTTTGATCTATTTGTATCAAGTGATGACAAAACGGCGGTGGTTAAAATACAACTGAAGGTCCTCAGTGCAGGCGGCGGTTTCCTGTGTTTGTGAGAGTAGGTGTCTTCACAGGCATAGTAATAGTCCAGCCAGTCAGTTAGTATGTATGGAGAAAGACAGGCAGGGGCTGGTGGGGGGCAGAGAGCACGAGGCAGGGGATGGGACAGTGCAGGAAAGAGGGGGCATTTTAAAGGGTTATCCCCTGTCAGCAACTCTAGCCAAAGGGATTACACACTGTTGTCGTCTCTTTTCAATCTCAGGCTATAATGTAGGCTCTTTGTTTCTTTAGTACTTCATTGTTTCTCTGTCTGTGACAGCACAACCTCTGGATTATAGGGTAAATATGGGTCATTTTCCAGGTAATAAGATGTTGAATAGTATCAATAATGTTGTACCAAATTATCTTATTTCTGAAGACGAAACGTTTGGTCAAAACTGAGGACGGAAATTGGAGGAGATATTTGGTCAAAACAATGTTAGTAGCAAGTAGAACTGTTTTTACAAGGCAAATGGGGAAGGGATATATTGATGGAAACAACTTGCAAAACTGACATCTTGCGACTACAATTAAAGGAAAAGGTGAAAATATGGACATTATACAAACTGTAAAACTGCAACATCAGAAATTTTCTGTATAAAATAACAACTAAATCCAGCACTTTGTTAGACATCAGAGAGAGAGAGAGTTATTATGTAAGATTTTCATACTTACTTCATGTAAAATGTCAGTTTTGTTAATTTCAACTTAATTCAACTTAAACAACACTATAACGTACATACAGGAGTTATACAAATGTAAAGTGTTACAATGGTGAGTTGAGTGAAATATTGAGTTCACTATATTCATAGATTTCTGAAGAAACAAAAATAGCATTTACAAGACACTGTTGTTTGTCATTTGAAGAAACTATTCATCATAGATTTTTGTAGAAAAAAGTGCCAGAGTGAGGTCAGGACCACAACTCCCAATACATTCAGCAGTGACTACAGTTTTAATACAGAGATCATTTAAAAACCAGCAAGTAGTTCACTATGACAAGAAAGAGACTCCTCTAGCATCAGTCCAACTGAGTTATTGAAGAAATCAAATTTCTTCTATTCAGAAACTGACCCATTACTCAGTAGCACTAAAAAAGTAAATGTCCGTTGATATACACCAGGGTAGCCATTGGTTATTGTGGTAACCCTGGTTCTCTGACACTGATTGAAGTATCTCATTATGTGAGGGACCCTCAGGTATGACCAATCACGGAAGCACTACCACCACCTCTGTCAGGGAACAGACCCAAACCGGACAAACCTGTGTAGGCATTCCCAACTAGCACTAGCACATCCCATGAAGTGTCCAGCCCCCTTATGGAATGAGCCTGCAAGCTCCCTGGAGGCTGTAATCCACAGTCCTCACAACATAAGCCAAAATGATTGAAGTTTAGGTTCTTCCTAGATTATTAATAGTTGGTCCATCTCCTGGAAGAACTCTGCTTGATACACAGGTACCAGATGGACCACGTTCAAGGTCTTAAAGGATTGAGGTTAAGTGGCCAGGTCCTAGCTGGTCACACAAAGTTGCTGCACTTGATTATGATTATGTTCTGTACATCATTGTTGTTGCTCTGCTGTTCTTTTCTCTTCTTTTCTCTCTACATTTTTCACTCACCCCAACTGGTCGAGGCAGATGGCCACCCCTCCCTGAGCCTGGTTTTGCTGGAGGTTTCTTCCTTTTTTAAAGGAAGTTTCTCCTCTCCACTGTTGCCCAGTGCTTGTTCATGGGGGATTTGTTGGGCTTCTCTCTAAATAGAGTTGTAATGTTCTGACCTTAATATATGAAGTGCCTTTAGATGACTCTGTTGTAATTTGGCGCTATATAAATAAAATTGAATTGAATTGAAAAGTATAAAAGTTTGTCCTTAAATCAATGCAATGGGTGGAAAAAAAAAA
The DNA here is from genome assembly GCA_900302695.1 of Helostoma temminkii. Taxonomy (NCBI): domain Eukaryota; kingdom Metazoa; phylum Chordata; class Actinopteri; order Anabantiformes; family Helostomatidae; genus Helostoma; species Helostoma temminkii. Next base: position 50,774 of record OMLM01000015.1, on the reverse strand, counting down.
CAATGGATGTAAATGGTCTGATGCCAATGGTCAGCTTGTGTTCCTAAATGGCTAAACTCATCACTGGGCGCAGTAGTGTAAATAATGGCAAAAAATACATTGATTTACCTTATTTTTTATAGTATATAATACTTTGTATATTTTTATCACCATCACTGAATTTGTTTCCCAGCACTGTTTACTTCTCAGTTTTCCAATACCCTAGTAAAAACCCCAAAGGCCAGTTGTGTGGAATAGTTGTGCAACCATTAGCATAGCTGTTTGGGAATAATTATGCTATCTGAAATGCACTTTTCAGTCTCATTTTCATAGAATAAAATAGACAAAAGTTGAAGTGGTAGAATTTATTTTGAGGAACAATATGTTGAGTGCATGTTAACAGGATTCCTCAGGTCCAGTATTGAAATGAGACATGACTGCAGATAAGTATCAACGGGAAAGTGAATCCATGTGCATTTTTTAAAGCAGATTGTGTTTTTTTTTACTAGAAAAGGTCTTGCACAAATCTGTATATCTGAATAGCAAAGGATTTGGTGTTTAAAAAGAACACATTTCATTCTGTTTAAACAACTGGTGACAGTCCACTTTCAGAATAATTATGTAAGAAAAGAAATAAATTAATATAGATATATATATATAATTTATATAAACATAATCAAGGATCTGTGGCCTGTCTTGGACAATAATATTTGGCAATATTAGCTGTTGTAAAGGGAAGGGTGTGGATAAATCTAGTCCAAACTGTTCCCAAGTGTCTACCACAATCTCTGAATACACGATTCACAATCCCATTAAGGAGTTATTGTCATGATTATTTACTACACTGGTCTCAACTATTTCATTCTGCATGGACAAACACATGCAGCACCATTCACAATCCAACCTGCTTAGCTTTTATCCTGTCGTGTAAACACTAAATACTACCTCAGAAATTAACTTGAGCAAATCTAAACCATTTTCATGTAAGGATTAATCCAACCTGAAAATGTAGCCTCCATTTGTACTCTGAACACAACACACTGTGGAAATTTGAAGGTTTCTCATTCCAGTAAACCACAACAGCCTAAAACTGAACCCAAAAATCAAACCATTGCAGAAATACATCATGTTAATGAATCTCCAGGCTTGCCTCAATTGTATTAATCCTGTATAATTGTGTTATTACAAGATTTGATTTGATTATAACATTTATCAATATCAATACTGATGTATATTTGAATAAATGTTATCTTTGCCTTGATGTTTAACAGAGAGCTAGACATTAGATATTTAATGTAACAACAAAGGGCAAATGCACAGACAGTCTTTTCCCTGTAACAATCAGAGGGAATAGTTGCTATGTAACTGTAAGCAGACACTGAGCCTGGTCAGTGGTTCCAGTACCAACACTGTTGGTACAATGAGCCTGCAAGATGTAAAATATGTCATTTTAAAGCATGTGTCCAGTTAGGAAGAAAGGATGCATGTGTGTAGATATTATTGACTTGATATTGAACAGAAATTCCCCAGTCCTTGCAGAGTTTTGAATTAGAAGCCATCATATTTAGGTTTGACAATATCTCCAAGTATATGTCCTAGATCACCAAGAGTGGTTTATTTAGGACAACCAAAATAACCATAGCCCGTTCTCTCTGATAAAAAAAAAATTCTGGTTGAATGCTTCATATATACCAATGAGGCATTTACATTATGACCACCTGTACAATCTAATTCAATCCAGTAAAACAGCTCTATCGTGAGTTCTGCATTTACGTTATAATGTTTCAGTTTTTAAGTTGAAACACGTGTAGTTATATTTCTGACAGTGTCAACTTTAAAAGTGAAAAATTATAACTTTCTAAATGTACAATTAATGGCAGAGCTGTTGTATTGGATTGAATTAAACTGTACAGGTGGTCATAATGTAATGCCTGATTGGTGTACATGACATAACATTGTACATTCACTGGCCACTTTATTACGTGTGTCTAATTCAGTCCATTACAGCAGCTCTGCCATAAATTCTACTTTTACAAAGTCATAACTTTTGAAGGTTTATTATTATTATTTGTAATAAACTTTTTATGTAAAAAACTTTTTTTTTTGTTTTAACAAAAACTGACAAATTATAATTTTGTAAAAGTAGAATTCATGGCAGAGTTGCTGTATTGGACTGAATTTGATTGTACAGATGTACCTAATAAAATAGCCAATGAGTCCAAAATACCTCATTATATTAATAATAATAAAAAAAGATGCTGACACATTCAGTGACTGAAGTGGCACTGTTGTGCTAAAGCAGGCATAGCAAGAGTTGCAGGTGACGTGATGGTGATAAATGACCTAAAGTGCATTCAAAAAGAACAGAGTAGTGAGGTACTGCAATGGTGTCAGTCTTCCTCATCACTCCACATGGCGTCATCATCAGGATCCACCCCATGGAAAAGTCTGCAACAAGCAAGAGAAGACACATTTAGCCAGTGTGTTTAAAGATGTACAAGAGGCTGAAAAGAGTGTTAAATGACCACTCACTGGTTATAACAGGGTGAATGTGGGTTGTTAAAGTGACTATACGGGTTGACTTTGCTGAGGAGGCCCAGGCACAGCCAACAGAAGTATTGTTTACACGAGGTACAGGTCATCTTGTTACAGCCATCCACTTTCTAGAGAAAAACCAACAGGACATTAGCAAGAGAAGAGCACTGGTTAATATGAGTAGCCTAACTCCTAACTCTGATAACCTGAGACTGAACATGGGATTCAGTTTTAGATAAAGGTTCATTTTGTTCTACTGTACTGTTACCAACAGGGGGAGCCAACCTGTATATTTGTTCCACAGCGTGGGCAGCATTTGCAGTTTTCACTGAGCCAGTCTCTGCTAAAGGACTCTTCCACTGCTTTCTGGATCACCCTCTTCCCGAAGCGTTGCTCCATGAACTTTTGTGCCTCAGATGTGGCTGACAGGTACTCATCTCTGAGGTTACGCAATTCGTCTGTGAGACAACACAGAAAGCAGAGATGGTTTTAACACGATGAAGATAAAAATGAATATTCTCTATATCTAACTATAGAGATACAAGGCTTTTATCTGACACTAGCAATAAAAACTACACCTCTATAAAAGATTAATTTAACAAATATTCTTCTTGTTACAGTAATAAACAAAATCACTATAATATCACAAGTTACCTGCAGTAATTTTACAATGGGAAAGACCATGATAACCCAGCTTGCACAGTGTGCAAAAAGCATACTGGCAGGCCGAGCAAATGCCCATGGTTGTGTCTGGCTCCACCATAACAGCGGTGCCGCAGGACTGGCGAGGACAATAAACCACATCGGCCATGAGATCCAGACTGGACTGGAGCAGCAAACGGTCATAACGTGCAAACAGCTCCTCATTGACCAGCTGCTTCACCTGACAAATCAAAACAAGGACAGGGAAACAGAGGGGGGTTTATGTAAACAACTTATTAACAGCCTCTTTTGTGAAAGTACTAATTCAATTGGTGTTGTGATGGTGTAAACACACCATCTCTATGGTACTGCTTTCTTACCTGCAACGGTGTAGCTAAGGAGGTGCATTTGGGCTCAGGGCAATTAAGGCACTGAACGTTGCCGTCTCGTATTTGGATCTGAAAGTATTCAGTCATGCAAGCCTTGCAGTAAACATGCTGGCATTCCTTAAAGCACAGGCAGTTGGAGCCCAGCTTCTCTACAAAGCAGATGCCGCAGCAGAAAACCTTGCTGTCAAACACCCTCTGTCGCTGTTCCTCGTCAAAGTCCAGCAGTTGAGGTAGGAGGTCGGCACGTGGGTCCATCAACAGGACGGCCCTCGGGTCCAGTTTAGAAGATTCAGACTTTCCTTCTCTTTTCTTCTCCTCGGTGTTTTCAGAATGACTTCCACACTGTGTCACAGCTGAAAATAATTAATAAAAGTATTTATAAAACAACCAAAAGTTCACATTTTTTGCAAGGCCAAGTTCCCTCTATATTGTCACAATCCAAGCATGAACGTACCTGAGCTCCAAACAGACACTATCAAAATATAATCCAGCAAAAGGTTATATTTTTCTAATAAGAAGAAAAATTATTTACATTTAGTGATTTTAGTTGACCTTTGATTCAGGAGTTGCATGTGTGTGTGCTTTGTTCAAACAAAGCATTTGTTTAAACAAAGCATTTGTTTGACCAGCAATGATTTTACAACAAAATTAAAATGTTGAACGCTGGTACACTTCTCAATTAATCTACAGTATCGGCCAATCAGGACGTCAGCAGTATTCCCATGGAGTCTATTTGTACTTGTGCTGATTTACTTCTTCTTTCATCTAAAGCTTAACTCTAATTAAAATATTATTTTAATAATAATATTATAATATAATATTATTATTAATATAATAATATTATAATATAATATTATATGT
>OMLM01000015.1:24362-36176 GCA_900302695.1 Helostoma temminkii | reverse complement strand
AAAAAAAAAAAAAAAAAAAAAGGTCCTATTCTCTCTCTGAAATCAAAGCATGAAATGAAAGCCCTGACTGTTTGTCCTCACTAGGTTTTTTCAGGTAACATTGACAGAGATCTTACCTCAGTCCTTCCTCTACAGCTGAATTCCATTTTAGGGAGATGGAGTACGGGACAACATCTGTAATGGAGAACTCTCTGACTTTGAATGCTGGTGACAAGATAGCACACTGAGGAAAAGGGAAGAAAAAACACAAAATATGACTTAACACACGTTCTATGTTGAAGTTGCCTTTTTATTATCACTAGGGTCAACTAATTCAGTATCCTGTAATCATGTAAAACATTTTTAGAGGGTCAGTTTGTGGGTTAGAACAGAGGAGCTGTACCTGCAGAGCACAGCCTCTGGCCACGGCCTCATCTGCGTTCAGGGTGGTGCTCAGCTCTTTGCCGAAGAATTTGCTGATTCGCTCTTTGATGGCAGGGATTCTGGAGGCGCCACCAACAATCTCCACAGCATAGATATCTTCTTTTTTCAGCTCTGGATACAGGAAGCAGGAGATAAGGATACGGCTATATATATTGGAGATAAGGACCTATACTGTAACACCAGGTTGAATTGTAAAAATGAGTTGTAAAAATGCAAATATGACATAAACTGATGTTTTGGTTTTTTTTCCCATGTTTTGGACATATCAGTGCAGAGATTAGACAAGCAGAGATAAAGAGGAAGAGCAAGGAATGACTAAAGGAAGGCAGGCATGCTGCTAGAGTCCAAAGGGAGGGCTCTCTCAGCAAAGCACATGACTAAACCTCATCTATGAGAGTGTGTACACATGAGGGTAGTCCAGCTGCTATTAAAATCATATTTACTCACTGGCTTGTTCCATGACGCTGCGCAGGGGACCCTCTACTTTGGCCAGCAAGTCTGCACACATCTCCTCAAAATGACCTCTGTGGACACATGACCATCGATATAATAGATAATAGATTCAGACCTGCACATACACAGCCAATAAACTCCCAACAGAGAAAAACCAGTGGTATGTGACAGGTAGATAGATGCTGAGTATTTATAAAAGTAATTTCTGATCACAGGCATATTTTTAATCAATACTTAACTGTAATAGCGCTCTTCAACATGTAAATGAGTATGGAAAGATTTGTTAATCTAAAGCAATAATAGCACCATAACCTATAATTAATTTAAGTAACTCTCCAGCTCACCTGTTAAGTTTGCTGGACACATCAATGTCGTTCATGAAGCATTCAATGTTTAGAGGCAGGTCAGAGGAGTTGGCACTCATCAGCTTCTTGAGCTTCTCACACTCTTGGTAGAGCCGCACCATCGCCCGAGGCTTGGATTTAACGTCCAGCTTGTACTTCTGTGAAAACTCCTCGCAGAAGTGCTTGACTAGGATGTCGTCGAAGTCCTTACCACCAAGCTCTGAATCAAACGCTGTAGCCAGGATCTGATGTTGGAGAGAGAGTGAAGCAATAAATATTGGAAGTGAAGGCAAGTGATTAATAAAAACTATCACTTCGTATCTGTATGTCTAGGATCTGATGCTGGGGATGTATCAACTTGTACATGATATTTTTACTTTGTATATTTAATACTAATAAACAACTAGCTTGACTAGATTAGGTGTCACTGTAAAATGAAATTAGGCCATGTGTTGTGGTTTTGATCTAGGTTGGTTTCAGGGCAGTGCACATATATGGGGAAAATATATCTCTAATAAAAATAATGTAATTTGTGTTCTGACTGAATGTTTTCACCCTTGTTTACACTCCAGCATGAATAATTTAAAATATATTCATATTAAAAACTGCCAGGTGCAATAAAAAAAACAGACTATAGTCAAACTTGACAAGAAGTACACTGTATGTTCATAACCTGCCCTAAAACATTTTCTGCTTCAGTATTGCTTTTCTAAACATTTAGAAATTATTCATTACTCACCTTGAGCTTCCCCTTATTGAAGGCACAAGCTGACACCTGGTAACCGGAGTGGCCCAGGTCCACAAACACCACTGTCCTGGGTTTCTCTTCTGGAGCTGGCAGGTCCTGCTTGTAGATGCCATATGCCAGTGTCACTGAAGCAAACAGGCATAATATCGCGTTAGCCTGTCTGTATCTCTTGTTTAAGTTATCACTGCGTCATTGCTTGAATTTTCAGATATAGCATTGCTATATCAAGTCTACTCAGCAACAACTTATGGACTACACTTTGCTAAACATTTAGTTAGAACTGGATAACTCATGGTTTCAATGTCAACATCTTACATAAAATAGCACCTTGGTGTTATTTCGCAACCCAGTGTCACAACCGTCTAAAACACCGTTGTGTTTCAACGTACCTGCCGTGGTCTCATTCATTAGCCGTAAACAGTTGAGTCCTGTGATCTGAGCTGCATCCATGACAGACCTCCTTTCTGCATCAGTGAAATAGCTTGGAACCTGAGGGGGAAAACAAATAGTGTTAATATAATCAGTGAGCTTCAGTGAGTGACAATACCATAGGTAGTGTCAAAGTGATTGCTCTGACTAGAACCAATTATAAAAATAATGTAAACAACTGACATTACTGTAAGATAACATAGCAAACATGTCTAAAACCTAAAACATATCCTACATTTTGTCTATGTGAGTGGATCACTTTGGAAACTAATAATGCAAATGCCTTGTGAAGCATCCCCTGCATCACAAGATGTCTGGGTAAGGTTACCATGCTACTACTATAAATGCCAAAACAAAACATCCCCTTGGCCAACACCTAAATTTAGCTGCAGGCCACAGTAATAATAACATGCTATTCACTTCTAGTGCTGATGTAAACTCCAGATTTAGGCCTGGCAAAACTAACAGCCACCCTGGGTGAGATCTATGACATTACATAACAGATGCTATTGGTGATTTCACATACTGAGCTCACAGAAAGAAGCACACACTTCCCACTCTTCAGCAACGTGATGCAGGAGAGGAACTGAACAAGACAACTGGTGAAGTGCTTAGACTTCAACATGTCACCTGTACAGGTGGTGACACATTTATATACATTTAAAGCAGCTTTCATTGCGCATTTTGTTACAGAAACACCTTGAAAATACAAAATAATGACCATAATAGCTCCATTTCATATCAAGTACAGAGAATAGTGTGCAGTGTAGTAAGTAAAGGTTGTCACATTTCTCCTAAACTGTGTCAGTGCAATGTCATTTCTTTGAGTACTATGAGTGCAAGGATCCGATGAGACCTTAAACACAAAGCCAATTAGATACAGCACAGTCCACATTGAAAAATGTCCATTTTTAATAGAAAGCTGATGTACAGCACTGTTAAATTAAGTTTAAAAGTTAGATTAGACAGGTAGATTAGACAGCATTCACCCTGCTGAAGCTGTGAAATGAGGTGCTGCTGTCTGCAGGAATACTCACCGAGATGACACAGTCTACAACTGGTTTCTTCAGAGCACTTTCAGCAGTCTCCTTCAGTTTGGTCAGCAGCATGGCGCTGACCTGCTCAATGCTGAAAACTCGCTCCTCATCCATGTACATTACCTAGAGTTGGTAAGAAATGAGACACATTGTTGTAATGACTTATAAATAGTTATAAAAAAGATTATTTAATAATAGAAAGGGCCAACACACTTTCAATTAAGGTATTTTAATTATCTAAAAGCTCATAAAACATGGCTTTGCTGCTCAATAACAACCTAGAAAAATTGTAAAAAAAAAAAAAAAAGAAAAGAAAAGAAAGAAAAGTATAATAATTTCATAAAATTTGCAAATATCCAAAGTAAAAACTCTTAATACAATCTTAAGTTCATTATCTCCACGGGGTTGCAAAAACACGCTAGCTGTGTGTTTTCAATGTGCAAGACAACAACTCCAATTTGCACGCAAATAATCTTGGTTATGTTTTGAGTCTTACACTAGCTATATCTGATGGCTCCATTACAAGAGTGAAATAATGGACTGATCCTATTATCACAGAATATATCATGAGAGACAAAACACCAAGAACCAATAGACATATAAGATAACAGGACTGGTCAGAATCTGAATGGTCAGGAATACAGTTCTTTTAAATTCCTTCTAGATGACCTTTCACTGGCAAATTAACATACTACTGATAAATTCAGAATAATAGTCTAATTATTCAGCATGCTCAATCAATCTTAACTTTGAGAATCTGTAAATTACCTTTTTCCCTTCTCCTTAAATATTTTTAATATTTAATTAAGAAGGAGTTATATCCTGAATCCTTACTTTTATACCAGTGGATCCTGAGGGCATCGGGGCCAGGTCATACACCAAGTTAGACTTGGTTGACTGGACATAGGGGTCTGAGAAGGCCCTGCCATGGAATCGTTTGAAGCCCTGAACTGTGTTCTTATAGTTGGTGACCACCTGGATAACAAAACAGATAAAATAAAATAAATAAATAGAGAAAAGAAGAAAAGAAAATCCACTTTTATCAACACTGTGAATGAGTTGGTTTTACCTGGCTCTTGGCAGCAGCTCCTATAGATCTGCTGCGTGGTCCAAATGAAACAAATGACCTGGAAGACAACAAAATGGTAAGCTACAACCTGACGTGGCTATACGGGCTAGCACCTGAAACTGGAAAAGCCATTTTCTATTTTTGGAGTTTGTTTTAAAAATAAATGTAAAACATTATGTGTATAATGATCAAGGTTTCAGCTCTAAAATATTTCCTTACAAAGAGTAAGAACACACGTAGATAAATGTTTACATTTTTTAACCAAAAATATTTGCTAAAGAACTCTCTTTTTAAACCAGGATTGTAATTGCACATAGATTTGTTAAGACTAATCTGTCACACAACACTGTATCACCACAGTCTCAAGTGGTGTGGTCAGTCCACTTGTATCCCAGCGGGCTGTAATTTAAACATGGCTGTCATCATCATCACCATCAAACACAGATGTCACAGATACAGTCAGAGGGGTCGATGTGACAAGTCTCTCAGGAAATGGGCTCAACAGGCACTAAGCTACAACTTGAGCCAAAAATACAGTAGTAAGTTGTGAATGTAGTGCTTCAGGCTCTGTATTTTGGTGATGGGTAGAACACAGGAACAACCAGAGACATAAGCAACAAGCAAGATAAAATACCTGCATAAAGAAACAATAACTGTTTGTAAGATACCTGGTACAGTTGAGCACACTGTGCTGCCATCAGGCAGTGTTTTTAGTGTGGCTTAGTGGTGGAGGTGTTTAACTAACTTATTATAAAGAAAAAGTTTAAGTAAAAATGTAGAATAAACTACACACAGGTATGTTCATACACTCAAAAATCTTGGGCTCTAATTTATATAGTCACCATATTTAAAACTATACATTTAATCTCAGCCACTTTAATGCTAATTTCAGGTCTCTTTTTCTTCCTTCTTCAAGATTTTCTTGAAATGTGGAAAAATACAAATAACGGGTAAAGGCTGGATACATGGCAGACATAGCTTGTTTTGGTCCGTAGTGTAAAATGCCTAAAAAGTAGAGCTGAGTGATCAGTAAACTAATCTATTATTATATTGTAAAACCCCATTTATTCACTTAAAACCACTACTTAGTCAAGATATTCTAGTTTTGCCATTAAAAAAAACAATTACTGAGTAATCAGGAAAATCAGTAACAGGTTAATCTGTTTTTGTTTTTTACAAACCCCTTTCATAATTATTATTATATTTCATTAGATAATGTGATGGCCTTTTACTCTGCAGGTATCTACCTATATAGTTGGCTAAGCTAGGGCGCAAACTGAAAACAAACTTGACACCGGCATAATTTAAAACTGATACTTTTTGTAGAGTTATCAAAACTGTGTTTATTTTAAGATTAAATCGTTAAACTCTTAAAGAAACAACACAAATTGCTGGAATATTCCAACAAGCTGCTGTTTGGCAGATGTCGTCACCATGGCGAACATTACGCCAGACGCGTACTTTGACACACGGGGCATACCGGTTGGTCGGAGCTATTACAAGAACAGTTAACTACAAAAGGGAGACACCGCCCGCCCGTGTTGTCCGGGCAACTTAAGGCCAGACTTCAAACGGCACGGCAACGTTAATGAAACTGTGGGCTAAGCTAAGATGCTAGCTGGTGCCTGAACGAGCTGTTTTGAGTTGAGGATGGGTTCTAGAGGTTTCTACGTTTGACAGTGAAACATCCCCAAACATGTCACTAATTTACCAACACTAAAAGGTAGATTAATTAGCCTACAGTGCACACAAGGATAGAAGTTTAGCTAACAGTAGCTTGTCATGTTGCATTCACGTGCATTACCTTAACGTCACCCCGGCACCGGCAAAACAACTGTCAAAAGATAAAGCGTCGCCCTCTATTTTTTGTAGCGTTTCCCTCAGAAGTCCAATAAATTATGTATGTATATGAGGTACTTACGGTGTGCATCTGTCGCTGTACTCGTTAGCGATTGTCTCGATTCCTCCGGCTCGGGCTACAGCTACATAACAGCTTTGAAACCCCAAGTCAAATCCCACCACTGACATCTTCACCGAGAATCAACGTTATCTACAGTACGACTTAGAAAAATATAACAAAGATATAGCTGGAATTTTAAAAGACGGTAGAAGGCAGGTGAAGTAACGTGCTGTGATGCGCTGTGTTACATAGAGTTACTTCTAGTCATAATCCACTTCGCCGCTGTTACCGGTCTCAGTGATCTGTGCTGGCAGGCTGCGGCAGCGAGGTGTTCTTACTGACTTCTCGGTGTGTCACCGGGAGCTATCGCGAGATTTGCGCTGTTCCAGATATCTCTGGACCTTTCTATAACCATGTGGAGGACTGTTCTCCAATCCTCGAGCTTTTGGTGGCAATATCTTGAGATTCCCAGTTATTCTTTACATTTTCATTACTTCATATTTACTCTAAAAGCGTATTGCTTAAAAAATTCAAAGACAAAATTGATTCGTCTGACTATGCCTTGGATGAACTGTAGGTGGGGAAACAAAAATAGACTGAAGTCATAGCCTATTTACAAGTGTGCCACACATTTGGCACACATTAAGAGAACGAACCACACGTACACATTAAATATATTATTTTTAACCTGATAATAATATAAAATCATTTCAAAGGTTTTTGATTCATACTAATAACATTAATCAAAATGAACTGTAAAGGACATTTCATTTGTTTATGCTCAGTTATTAGGAATCATATCAATCCAATTCTACCTGTAAAAAAAAAGAAACCCCAAGAACACAATTTAGGATTATGATCCAGTATAGGCCCATATATATGAGCATTAAATGTAAATGTAACATAAAATAAATACATATAAAAATAATAAATGCACAAAATTTTTGTCATGTAAAACAAAATTTGGCAGATATTAAAACAAGCCAAAACTTCACCTAAAAGCGGTAAACAAACATGTAATCAAAGGTTTATAACAGTATAATATCATTGTAAAGAATTAGAAGGACATTTTTTTGTGTATAAATGTGAAACATTTGTCAACAACTATAGCCTCTCGTATGATGACATTTTGTACTTAAGTCATCATTTAATAATCAAGTTATATGCAAGTACTTCATGTACTTAATGATAGTACAACATAAAGATTTATAGTGTTTCTTTGGTAGAATTAAAAAACTGAACCGATGAATCAGAAAAGAGAGATGATGATATGTAGCAGTGGGTGTAAAGCCAGTTGAATGGTGGGAGGTTGCACTGAGCTGGTGACACAGATAATCAAATGCTCAACCTAGCAACAGTTTACACATTATCTGAAGCTACTGAAATAAAATCAAGAGCAAACAGATAAAAGAACATCCACGTGTTGTTCTTATGTGTACTGCAGATTACTAGGATCATTTAAAAACACGCGATTTTGTTTGTAGGAAGGGCGAGACACATGAATTCTGAGTTTGGTAAAGAGGTCTAAAAGCATCTAAATGTGATCAATATTTTAATCAAATGTGTAAATCCCACCAGATGGGATTGGGATATTATTTTCCACTAGTCTGCAGCAAACCCAGCATGCCTTGATACTGATGGCTAGGGGATATAGCTGGATAACAGTGTGCTGTCATTTTTACATTCTCAGTTAACTGATGGACCTGATCCTTTGTCTGAAAGTGAATCAAATAAATTAATAGATAAAATGTTGTTTTTGATTTTTTGACTCAGTCACAGCAAAAGCTGAACAATTACAGTAGTACTTACACTACTGCATTACATTGCACAAATGTTTCTATTTTTGTGATCAGTTCAGTTTATGCTTGAAGAACCCATTGTTTGATGTCAACACTCATACTTGTGTACATCACATTGTAATGTGATGTACACAAGTATGCAGAGGTGGCAAGTAACTAAGTACATTTTCTCAAATTCCGTCCTTAAGTACATTTTTGAGGTACTTGTACTTTTGTTACTTTTACTGTTGCTCCACTACAAATCATGGGGAAGATATTGTACTTTTACACCATTGCATTTATATTAACAGCATTAGTTACTAGTTTTACATTCTTATAGCATTATTATAATTCACTAAAGTGCTGCTATATCCTTTATGGAACATATTTTGCCATCATTTTCGCATTTGAGAAATTCTAAAACTAATTTGGACCAGACTTTTCCATATAAGTTATAAAAGCATGTTATTCCACATTGTAAAATATGTTTTATTGGTGGGATACTTTTACTTTTATACTTAAAGTAAAATCGATATGAAATAATTTTATACTTTTACTTGTATAGAAAAATTATATATTACTTCTACTTGAAGTGAAGTGTGTTTTTGGGCAAATACATTTCTTGAGTATTGAGTGAATTGTTAATGACTAACAATGATGCAGTACCCAATCTTTACATATGAGGGCGCTAGATGCGTTAACTTGACCGGAAATACGTACTGCTCTGTGAACAGCGAAGAAGAAAAAGTAACTCGCAACATGGCGACTCCCATGCATAGATTAATAGCCAGGAGGCAAGCGTGAGTATATTTTATAGATAACTAAATATAACTGTATCGATTTTATGGTGTTGTAAATAAGAAACATTAAAATAAACATTTGTGATACTGACAGTCAGCTCATCGAGTTTCATGTAAAAGATATTAGGTATATGACGACGCCAGAGCTGCAGCTAAATGGGAACACAAATGCGCCACAGTCTTTCTCTACAATGTAGAGTGATTGTTTAGACTTTGGGACTCTTTTACGTTTCGGTACGTTTTAGTAGCTCTTGAGTGTGTGACTGACATGTTTAGTTAACTGTAGTAGAGGTACAATTTATATGAGATGATTGGATATTATGTGCAATTATGTCAAGAAAATCTACGTGTTGTTATTAAAAATATTTGTGTTGCTGTAAACGTCTAAGCGTAGGTTTGACTTAACTGGGTCAGAAGAGACAAAAATGTTGATCCGTTTACACATCGAGTAAACGAGCATAAGTTTAAGTAAATACTACGAGAGGCCATTATAATGTAAACAAACAATAACGAGATTTTTTATGTTTACTCCCGCTGTGGTCAAGGAAACTAAACCAAACATTTCCCCATTTTAGAGAGAAAACGAGACACATTCTGGAAACAAGAAATGCAGATTGATCATTTCAAATTACCGACAAAGTGAAATAAGTAAAAGACCGTGTCTAACATGAAACACAGGCAGAACTGTAGATAATTAGGCTTGTTTAGCCTGTACTGCTTTAGCAGCATAGTTTTAAACTGCAATAGTTAACTCTGTATGAAACAATAAAGATATTTCTGTATTTAAAGATCTTATTTGAACCGTTAGATTAAATTGTAAAAACAGTATTCTAAATGTACTAAATGAGGAAAATTAGTAAAGTAGAAACAACTAAGCAACACACAGTAAAGGAATTCGCACAAATGCACAAGAATGGTAAATCATGCACACTGATCAAGAATTCACCGACATGAATCTTTATTGTTTCGGTGTTAAGATTAGATGAATACTAAAACCCTAAAGAAAACTTGATTTATAACATAAAAATAATAGGATTAATAGGAAAGTGAGCCAGCTACGGAATTAGTTTAAACCATTTATTTATTTATTTATTTTTATTTTACAAACATAAACAACAACAAGGAATTGTATCTATGACAGCAATGATTAATCTTTTGTTTATAGTTATCGTTCACTCTCATGGTAGACACTATGTTCATGTCTGTTTTCTCACACGCAGAGAGGCAAACAAGCAACATGTGCGCTGCCAGAAGTGTTTGGAGGTGGGACACTGGACCTACGAATGCACGGGGAAGCGGAAATATGTGCACAGGCCATCGAGAACAGTTGAGATGAAAAAGAAACTAAAGGAGAATGAAAATAAGCCACTGAGCATCACTGGGTAAGGTGTTTCCATTAGTTTACCACCAGTGAGAGTAAGGCTGGTTGCTTTTCAGCTAAAATGAAGTTTTTGTTGTCAGAAGTATTGTCAAAGTGGGTCATCCATTAGGATTCAGGAATGTATTGGACTTCTCTAAGGAATCATTATAAAAGAGACAAGTTATTTCTCTCCTAAAAAGCCACCACTCGTGTAGCACAGGCTATAAGTTAACTTATGGGGTGCTTTAGGGCTTTCACCTCTCAGGGTTGTTCAGTGAGTTGCAGTGAGTGAAAAGATGCATCAGTCTTGTGTCATAAAAACAAGTTAACATCAGATATTCTCTAGTACTGCAATGATCATCAGTTGGTCTATTGGCTATCTAAAAATGGAGTGTGATGCCATCTTGTGACATTTACCAATGTGTCCCTGTCCCTCAAATGTAACTTGTGTTGTTCATAATTTTCTTAGTTTTATAGACTGAACAGTTTATCAACAATGAAAAAAATCTATGTAGCACTAAATGTCAGAAAAGCATAAACTTACTATCCAATTCTTCTTGTCCTGTGCAGCATTGTTCAAGTGATTTTATGGTTTTGTTTTTTTAAGGCAAAAAACAACAAAGCCATATTTTTCTGTGGAAGTGCTGCAGTTGCACACACACCCAGCAGCTCTCTAACAAAAGTATTTGAAACATTTGAGCTCTGTCATTTGGGAAGATTAAGAAGATGTATATTGCCAGGAGCCTCTTAACACACGGAAAACCTATACTATTATTTGCTCTGCTGTTTGAATGATCACACTGAACTATGAGGCTCATCAGAGTAACAGCAAGACAGTCAAACTGAGGAGTAGTATTGTAAGACACTGTGTACAACGAGTTGTAAACACTTGATTAAATGAAAGCACGCTTCAAAAAATGCAATATTTAAAAACGGCACACAGAGAAATTAATCTGTAGGCTGACTAGCAGAGGAAAATGCTTTTTACTGCCCTCTAGAGGATACAATGATAAATACAAATGTTTGATGTACCTTTTCCTTTAACAAACTGAAAATAATTCACAATAATTGTCTGTGTCTGAACTGGAATTAACAAATTTTAAACCAACAGTCTGTACAGTATAAACATCCAGGTCAATAAATTACCAAACTTATGGTTTCTGTTGAGATAGCTTAGCATATAGCAGATCATTTTCAGAAACATAATCACATGAAAATATAGCATAAATATTTTAATGTAACTGCTTGCATAATGCTTTATGAATTATACATATGAAGCAATTAAATGTAATAAATGATTGTCATCCTAGAAGCAATAAAACAAGGTACATTTATGTATGTGGCACATTATTAATTGGTTTTATGCATCAGATATAACAGCTCGGACAAAATCAGAAATGCACATATAAAAAAATACCTGATATTAAAAAGGTCATCATACAATAGAAATAGTTTAATTCATAAAAACAATTG